>JANHGB010020516.1:0-51469 GCA_026283785.1 Coracopsis vasa
ATGCCTCCAGTTAGGACTGGGTTCCTATTATGTGAAACACTGTATAAACATAAAAGGACATAGACAGTCTCTGCCATTAAATGTTCATAATCTAAAGTAAAGAGAACATAAACCAGGAAAACTGGAAATCCAAAACTCTCTGCATGCCAGCAGATCTTGGTTGGGAAAAGGCACAATTCTCTTTCTAAGCAAAATAAAGACTACAACACCCAACTGTAAAACACTAATGGTAAATTTAAGAAATTATGCAAAATTAATAATAAACATCTGAAAGGTCCCTGTATCTGAATTTTTAAAAAGTGTCTCTGTATCTGAATTTTTAAAAAGTGACCACACGTTTTTCTTTCTCCACCCCACCAATGTACTGCACGTACAGATGAATAATGTGAGACACACAGTTCGCTTTAGGTTGAAAAAAAAGCCACAATAATTATGTTCATTACCATGACAGGTTAGAGTCCAGTAAAAGCTCTAAATGTCCTTTTAGATTTCAATTAAGTTGATACTAAGAAGGATGCCTAAGGAGAAATTTCAATGTTACCTCTTACTTCTGCACAGCACACTGAAATGCTCTAATAGAAAACCTGCATAGCTCTCTATTCTTTATTTCAAATGACGGCTTCTGCATTGACTATGCCCTAATATTTTAACTTATTGGGCTCACCTATAGTAATCACAGGAAAGAACCTGCTACTGATCATTAGGTAGGTTGTAATTTTAGCACCTTTTGGTTTTTATCCAAAGTATTCATCAAGAGAAAACACAGGACCTTTCAGCAGTGTGGTGATACACACTCTCACTAAGCCTTGACAAGACAGCACAGTGAAACCCAAAGCCTGAAATGGGAATATTTAGGGGAAAAGAGTAACTCAACCATTCATAATTCATCAGTGAATTATATTGCTTAGATTCATTAAAGGTGTAGCCAGTAACCAGGCTGGATTAACATGACAGTAAAGAAAAATATACTTTGAAAAATCTGTTTATTTGAATGCTTGCAACACTACAGCCTCACGATTCTTGTATGTCCTCATTTATCATGAGACACCCTTGCAAGAAAAACTATAGGGTGTATCCTCATGTTTCCAGTCACATACTGGGAGGAGCAAATCCACCTTAAGCATTCAAAAAGGCCAAAATCAAAAAACTCATTAAATCCAACATGCATCAGGCTGAAGATGTATTTAGTTACACACATACCTTGAAACCATGGGTAGATATTAATAAACAAACCTATTCTAGGAAGTATTATAATCTGTAGCCAAGAGGCCAGTATTAAAATCTGGGAATCATTACTGTATGTCTTTCAATCCGTATTTGCCAGTCCTATATTTATATCGCGATTATCTGGCCACTGTGTGATTCTACACTTTTTTTTTTTTTTCTTCCAGATTTATTTCTGTGAAATAAAGCAGTTTTGGACCAACATTTCGTGGAAATGGTATAGCAGAGACTATACAGCCTGCTCTTGTTAACATGACCTGGATAACAGCAAGTGATGTGAAAAGCATGTGAGTGCAGCCAGTGTACGTGAAAAGGTTTTTCACAACTGCCTCTGCTGAGAGGGTATTTGCCCCAAACCTGATAATGCTAAAATGAAATTATGACTGACATTTTGCTTCAGGTGACCACCAGCTGGATTAAACAGTAGCCAAGGCTTACCAACAGACTAAAATGAGGAATGAGTTTGGAAGGAAGTATACAAAAAGCATGAAAATTTCTGACTGGGTGTAGACCTTAGTATCAGCAGCTGCCACACAGGGTCTGGTATTCCCAGAAGTTGCTCCACTAGCACTGCAACATCTGCCTGGCAATTGCCATCCATGCCCTGCTCTCCAGCAAGAGGGTTTGGCAGTAGGGGGTGCAACAAGAAGGGACTCTGGGGCTGGTTTCTCACTAGGAAATTGATTGTAGGGAGCAAGGTAGGCACACAGGGGATGTGTGTAATTATAGGAACTGGCACTCATAGAAAAGGAGGTACCTGCAAGTAACACTGCCTGCAGGTTGCCTGCATCCAGCTGTGAGTTTGTGTATGGTGAGATAAGAACTTCCTCAGAACGAGTACAGAAGTGTGTTTAGCAAACTGTAAGAATATATTTACAGTCACTAGGTGTCTAGTATTGTGGTTTATCTGATGTATTGCTGACACTGATCCTGCAAGTATAGTTTACTGACTGCCAGTTAATTACATGTTATTAATAAACCAACAAACCTCTTCCGTACTGATTTGATTTAAAGTATGTGTTCAGCAGTTCTTCCCTGCAATGGGGCTATTCCATTTTGCTGTAATTCCTACGAAAGGAGACATAATCTGTTCTAAGAAAGTCAAGCACCTGCCTTTCTGACTAAATCATGGCTCACTTCTGAAACAGATGTGAGCATCAGGGCCAGACAGTCTAATGCATCACTATCTATATGGTAGTGGATCACTGAGGAATGGGGAAAGGTACTGTGGGAAGTCTTCTGAAGGTGAAAAAACAATTCACTTTTGTTTGCATGCCTGAAGTTAGAAATAAATCATTGTCTGTGCCCAGTAATAATGCGTTCTGCAGAAAATACTGTCCATATAACATCACCAGGGTCACTGCTAGCTTTGCTTAGCTGCACAGGAGTCTTCAGGAAAATTTTAGCTGAGTGTGCTGTTCACTTGGGACTTATCGCTAGTATTTGGAGAAGCAAAGGAAAATTTTTGAATTTTAAATGGACTATGATCTTCTTGTGACCTTGCCAGCTGTTTGAGCCATGGTTACTGTCGCTGGACCTGTTCTAAGCTTCCTGTTTGGGTACTGTGGCACTGCTCCCTTGCCAGTAAAGCCACAGTTTCTGCCTTTCATGCTATTGTGCTGAGCTCTCATCTTTCTTGCCTTTGGGAGTAACCTGACCTTGCCACTCCCTGACAAGATGACTCAGATCATGTTTATTAGACTGGGTTTTTTTTTTCAGGGACATAGACAGGGGCCATCTACCAGTTCATGAATTCCAAACATCTGGGAAGAAAAGCAGTTACAAAAGCACTTCCCGGAGCTCCCAAAGGAGCAGCCCCTCTGAGTCCATGCAGAAGCAAAAGTACTGATACCCATGAAGGTTTACCAGCAAAAAGCTTTCTTTTTAAATTAAGCACTCATATATTTCCTCAAACAAACCTTAAGAAAATCCCTTCCTGAGTTTAGGCAACATGGTTTACCTAAATCTGTGTAAGAAAAGAACTGAATTTGGGCATCCCAGTAACTCATTAAGCATCTTAATTTTTAACCCATCTTTCTTAGCTACCTGTTTTGTGGTGGAGGAGAATGACAATAAGAAAGCTAACTGAGGCAGTGAGCTCTTGGCCAGGAAAATTGGAAAAATTAAGTGATAGCAGGTTATTCCTTTTTTTTTTCAGCATGAGATGGATTACATTTCTGTACCAGTAAACTAGGCTGCAAGATCCTGCCTTTAAGGATTCCTTTCCTTTGCCTCTCAGAGAAGATCTGCTTCCCAGCAGAACATGAACACAAGAGAGCACCGCCCTTGAACCTCTGTTTACTGGAAACCCCACTATAGAGTTTGGCAGTTTGTGAAAGACTGTTGCAAAGAGAAAGGCCTAATCTGTTCTCCATGTCCATGGGGTATAAAGCAAGGTGTAAAGGAGCTTAATTGTAGCAAGAAATAGTTAGGTTAGACATTAGGGAACATTATCAGAAATGGGAAGGGTAGAGGAGTGCTACTGGACTAGATAAACTCAGGTGAATGTAGAATCTCAACTGAGAGATTAAAGAAACATCTATGAATAAACACATTTGTAGAGTTAGCTGAACAGAGACAGAGCAGGGGAAAGGCAATTAGATGGTACATTGAAGTCTCAACTCTGTTTTTTGATGCTTTCGTTGGAGCACATAACACTTAGGAGATGAGCAACCACACTGCCTGGGTTTCCTGTGGGAAAAAAAGAGACTGCTGGTGATAGAAACTTGCTGATAATGCATCCAGCTGAGGAGGTGCTTATTCAAATATTCATTAAAAGATTCATATTCATGTGTAACAGAAACACATATAGCACTCTGTGTACTTAAATACATTCAAATAAGAACCAAAGAGGAAAACCTTATACTCCCTTACTGGTCCATAATCAAACCAAACAAAAAGAGTGGATAGAGGGAAAGAAAACTCCCCTCCAAGAGATGCACTTAGAGAAAATTACATTTTCAGATATTGTTGATGTAGCTATAAAGAGAAAATAAAAACATCCATTCCTGATAAACTCTGCGAACCTAAAATCCCTGGTTCAGCCTCCCCAGCACACTGAGAGATTGGCTGTTAGCTACACAGAAGTGTGACAGGGTGAAAAGAAAGCACTTAGAATTTGTTCTGAAACTGCTGAGTTCACTATTTTTAACACCAGAATTATTAAAAACAGCTTCTGCTGTCCAAAGTATATTAATACATTATTTTCCTAGTCTGCCTGCTAAAACCAAAGGTATCCATAAGGTGCATAAAACAAATTTAGCTGTTATAAATGGAAGAATCAAAAGAAATGGACAAGACCAAACAGAGCATACCTGAAGTTTTTCTTCATAATATATCTAGACTGTGCCATGAAAACTTCATGCACTATGCTGACTCCCATCGGACACTGAACATCACCGCAAAGCACAGTCTCCACAGCCCACTACACTATCTCTTACTTGGATTAGACTAAAACCTAGTGAATGACTCTATACAGTTATCTATATTTGGCTGCTATTTTAAAGATTATAGGAAAACTTAATAGATTTCATTTGTTCTTTGAGGCACAAAGAAATGAGCCTTACAGTCAGAAGAGGTGTTAGGATTATTGATACACAGTGCTGAAGCTGGCAATATATCTGGCAATATATCTGTCAATAGTGGGCATGCAAGAACACATAAGCCTAGGTCATAGCTGGCACCTCTTGCCATTCACAGCCAGCTACATCCTGGCTTTCTGGTATTCATTACTGTCAACCTTCTGGTGCTTTCAATTCTACCTTTAAATCCTGAATCCCACAGTCAGCTTCACAGGCTAGAGAAGCTTACGTACGAACTTTTTCACTTTATGCATCCTGCTGGATTTGGGACCTGCGGTTCCTTTCTCTGGGAACTGTGATAAAACACCAAAGTATTGTTTTCTCTAATGGAATAATACAACATAGCAGAAAATAAAAATAAATAATAATAATAAAAAAGTTAAGCATAAATACCTACAACTTACTTTACCTAAAAATAAAGGTAGGTGTAACTAACCCAGATCTGTGACGGGGGAATTGCTGTGTCTCTGGAATTTCTTTGCCTCAAACCAACTGTACCATCCATACCTTCTCCCCCGGACACATTCTGCATTTTTTCTGTACAATCAAGGCTCCTGTATTCTTACTATCTCAAACAGATGCAATATTCCAAAAGGAAACTGTTTAGCAAACTAGCTGATGGATCAAGTCAGTAATTTACAGTAAACAGATCCAGCAGTATTCTTCCTATGTTTGGAAAGTGACATACTGACCATGTCTTCAGGTCTGAAAATACATTTCCTATCAGAAATACCATATATCTTCTTGTCTTAAATCATCTTTGTTCCTATCACTGTGCCCTTGGCCATGTGATGGGATTTCCAGAAGCAGCAGAATGCCCAGCAGAGTGACACAGAGCAAGGGATTCAAGCACATCATCCCAAAGATATTGCAGATATTCTAACGCACAGACAGTTCTTATAAGCCACGTGTCAGTAAAAGCAAACCTGGAACTCCAGGTTACCAGCCAAAAAGTCAGTGTAAGGGAAGATAACACAGGATAACACAGAAAGACCAGACTGAGCTGTGTGAGACAGCTGTGAGAGGTCCATCTATGTCCATATGCCCTCAGAGGTGTGTTGTCCTGGTCTGAGCTCCGCCGTTGTCGTGGCTATGTGGGACACTCAAACAACCCCATTTTCACTTGTCTTTCCACCTGTACCCTGAACCTTTTTTCATTTTATTTTTATTTCACTAGCTATGGGGGGTTTATGATAAGCTGTCTGGCCCTTTGAAAACTGAAGGGGTTTGTTAATGGCATTTAGCATTCCTGGTCACTCCCACCTCCCTTTCTTCTGTGCAGATGGCACAAACAGCCAGGATTACTGACCCAACTTTTGTAACAGAAGTCCCACCATCTGCTCCTCCGGTTGTTTCAAATGGCTTTATAGTCAAACTACATTAAATGAAGAAACTATCAGCTCAGCACCTTTGAATGTACAGGCAAGTTTGAGTAAAGACGGGGAAAACGCCTCATCTTTATTGCAGAACGCATATGGCAGCCTCTGCTAAGAAGTGGTTTTATCATGAGAGGTCTCATATTTCACGCATTCGTAGACACCCATGAGATTTCCCCCCACCCCCCTCATATGTAATCCTTCTGTAGAACAGTTAAAAGACAGTTAGGACAAGTGATGCAGCCATTTCCTTTTACACTGTTCTGACAGCTACAACTTCAACACCTACTAGATCACAAGAAAAATCTAGAGGGATGTTATTTAAAAATACAGAATCATTCAATATATATTTCCATATATTTTAAGGAGTTTACAGTTTCTCCAAAGCCACAAACTTTTCACCTCTAGTGAGGACAGCGGAAATGTCATTTATGGGTTATTATACCCAACAGATTTAAAAAAAAAAAAAAAACAAACAAAACAAAACAAGAAAAAAAATTAAAGTAAAAATAAAGACTATTTTTGAATCTTATTAATAGCTCTTTTAAGAATTAGAATGCAAATAATATATTTGTTTTGAAGTATTAAGTTAGCTTCCTGATAAAGGACATTTTCTTCAGGTTTCAGGGAGATGGAAATGTAATCTAGAGTATGCTGTTCTCTAAACAGAGTCTTCTTAGCCATGCTTTAAACACGACAGAAGATAATTGTATTGTCAGCATCAGTTCCCAAACTTCCACAAGCTAAATACCATTTTCTGGTCAAAGATATTCATTGCATATATTGACATGCTTCTAACCTACCTATGAAATATATTTAGAAACATACTCTGGCACTGATATTCTTGCAATAAGAATATGCTACTCATTCAATCCTACTGCTTATAAATGCAGCATTCTCATAGAATCATAGAATTGTTAGGGTTGGAAAGTAAAGGACCTTAGGATCATCTAGTCCTTACCCCCCTGCCAGGGGCAGGGACACCTCACTCTAGACCATGTCATCCAAGACTCCATCCAACCTAGCCCTGAAGAGTACCAGGGATGGAGCATTCACCAGTTCTTTCAGCAACCTGTTCCAGGGCCTCACCACCTTCTTAGTAAAGAACTTCTTCCTTATATCTAACCTGAACTTTCCCTGTTAAGTTTAAACCCATCACCCCTTGTCCTATCGCTACAGTTGCTGATGAGGAGTCCCTCTCCAGCATCCAATTTTAACCCAGTTAAGTCAACGTGCTTTTGGTTTCATATCCTGCAAAGCTCTATTATCAATACCAAAGGACACTTCTGTTTTTACTGTCAATTATTTGTGTCCTAATTGTACCTCAGTATAAGAAGCTAAAACATGTGAGCTAACCTCTACTAAACAAACTAGATTTCTTTTATCCAGATTTTAAAATAAAGGCTTATTTTGATTAAAGAATTTTGATTGTTTGTGTAAATCACCTTGCAAGAGGTAAACTCTTTTTCCTGTAAACTGCTGAGTTACAAAAAAAATGCATAGATGCTTTCTGTAGTCTGCTTTCCTTTACAGGCTATGACATCAGACACAAATCCAAAAAAAAAGAAATTAGAAGTATGACCTGCTATAATAATTTACAATGGAAAACACGTTTGATGTGATACAAGAGGAACAGCTCTAGCTAAAAAGCTTCTGAAATCTTTTTGTCATTTTTACTAGAAATTATGTGTTTCTTCGGGGCAAAGAAAGACACACAATAGTGTGTAACATCATCATTTTTTTCCATAGTATAGTAAATACAATCATCCACGCAGAAGGCACTCAAGAAAAATCTTCCATTATGATTCTCTCAGTTATCATCTGAGCTGAATGTCTGAAAAATAACCTTGCAACTTTTGAAATGCTATTTTCTCAGAGTAATACAGTTTCTCAGATTAAATATTAAGGATTTGATAAATGATGACAAGCCTTGAACTGATTAACAAATCAATTTGTCTTACTCACTGTTTTTCTTTAAAATAAAATTACATACACGTGAGAAATAAACTCAAATACCTTCAATCAAAACCAGATAGAAATTATTTCTGAGTAAAACTAAAATATTTTAGCTTGAGAGAATAATTATTTTATGGCTTTTCTTTTTAAGATAAAGTTTTTATCGATGGTTGCCAACTATGGACAATACTACAAAAAGCACCATATAGATGGTTACTATCAGCATGCAAAGTAAGCAGCAATACTTGTCATCAATTGTGATCAAATAAGAAATAAACACATTAAGAGTTATTTTTTACTGGTATTCTTTTGATGTATTTATTTTAGTAATTTAAAGCTATCATAAAAAAAGAATAGCAGAATTGTTGAATACACAGCTTTCCCAAAGGACTTCAGAACTTGCAGTAGTACTCACTGCTGCTATGGAAGCAATGTTTTTCTTTGTGATAAAATGACTGTAGAGCTCTGACATTTGCCTGACCACACATATCATCATTATATCTATCCTGTGTAAGGATCTAAACCTCAAAAAATCTAAGGCAGTATTTTACAAAATCACTACTAAGTAATATTTGGGAGATCTGACACTTCCAGTAATTCAATTATTCTTGGGTTCATTAGAAATCTGAATTCTACAAGCATAAAGCTATAAAAATAAACTGAAGGTCTCCTGCCTTTTTTCTACCAAACAAGGTGTTTGAATTTAGTTAGTTTTCTATATACTCAAATTATACACAATCTAACAAATGGCATATCTCAGTTTGGATCAAAGCTTCAGGAGGCTGTCAAATTTATATCTACAGGCAGTTTTGATGATTAGGTATTACTGATTCTGGTTTTAGGTAAGGGAATGTAATTGATTACCTTCTGGTGTTAGCACCAGCCCTCTTATAAATCAATCAATCAATAAACAAATAAATAAATATGTGCAGTAGTATACATGTCTACAACCCACCTCACCCCACCTGTGAGAAGAGTAGAAGATAATAAGGGGGAAATACTACTCGATTAGTCTCAGACTAAAGCTTAATTTCATAATTACTGGAGAAGATCTGGCTAAACACAGGTATCTCCTGGTTTCTCTCTATAACGGGAAGCTGATATCTGTCTAATAGTTTGGTAACGCTGAGAAAATTATCCCATTAGGGACCTCCTGAAGTTAAGGAATCCTGCCTTGAACTGGAGATTCTGATTTTATTCTCTTTTGCTCACTGGTAACTTCAGCAGGATTTTCAGAGACCAAGAACACATCAAGTACATTTGACTGCTCAGGTGATGCACACCAGTATCTGAACACTGGGATGCTCTACAAGAAGAAATTATGTAATTAATTGATCGTAATGCATAACATAGACTTGTCTCAGAGTGCAAAGTGACAACACTTTAATGGAAGAAAACCTGAACATGAGTAAAGCAAAAAAACTAATAGTGTTTCTGTTAGTATTACACTTGCACTTGTGCATTTATTCACCAAACAGATGTCTTATTTTTAATAACTTTAAGGTTGAAGACATGGACTCTACAGTAATGCAAATAATACCCAGCCTTAGACTTGGAAACTGCTTCTCTATCTCAAAGTCTTGAAAATATCTATGGCTCACTCTTCTCTATCCTTATTCAATAATTATATGAACTTTTCATTTATTATTCACAAAGTAACCTACAATATCCAAACATTCACAATTTCTAAGCTCAGATAAGGCAACCTTTTGTTCTTTACATTTAAAAATCAACCAACCAAAAAACACATGAAGAAAAAAAATCCAACAGGAACAAAATTTCTTAGCAATACAATCATCATGAATGTGCCTCACTTTCTTCTCCTTCCTATTTCCCACAGTTCAGCTTTTTACAGAAGTTCTTCATTCAATGGAGAAACAGCACATTATGCCCTCAGATATTCAGAATTGTTATGGCAATCTGCCTGAACGTCTAAAATACCTCTGAGATGGGTCATGCCTCACAGCAGACACACATCCAACAGAACCCCTGTACTAGTAGACTCGCATGTGTGAGAACAGAAGACAGAATCATCAGAGAATGATCAGTCTGCAAGTCTGCAATATAAAGAAACCACTTTTAATAATGTTTTGGGCTCAGCCTTCCTTGATAAACATGCTGTATATTTAAGGCTGAATTCTAATGTGTCATTTAGGTTGAAAACTATAGCTCAAATGAAAAACAAGGTTTAAGGCACTGTAACAAAAATCTAGTAAATTCAGTAGGTTCTGAATCCAGTAGGTTTAGAAGACTTCTTCTTTTAAATGCCCTGGACGATGCAATTAATTTCGTATTTTATTCTTGGCAAACCCAAATCTTTCACATTCATTGAAAAATGTATGCATTTTAGTGTCGCCCCGCTTTCTAGAATATACTTATTTCTACTACTGCAATGACATATTTCTGTTTTAAACAAAATTGATGCTTATAAGATGGTTTCACATGCAATCATGTCACAACTGCTTTGCCTTTCTTTGATTTTTTTGCAGTACTAATTCCCAAACAGTGTTGATGAGTTTCAGTTTGAGCTTCTATAAGACTTTTTGTTCTATAGTGATTCCACTTAGCATAATGTTTGTTAGCAGTGGTGACTTTGTTGTTTATTGATAGCAGATTATTCATTACCAAACAATTCTTTCTCTGAACATAACTGAAAGCAGTACACATGCCATCCAAATCGTTTGTCCTCTCCCAGGCAAACTACAACTAGGTGTAACTTGAACAGAGTACAATATTAGCTTTACTACTGCTAATATATAAATCATGCACAGCTACTTTTCCCAAAACGAGTAATGTTTTTCAGCTATTGTATCTGCATTATAATATGGAATATTAAAAAATAAATAAAATCTGCAATGTTTTATATAGGGAAATAGCCTGTATGTCTAAAGCCCATTTTCCTCAGCTTGTTAGACTGTATAACACACATATGACTTCCTCTAAAAGAAAACTTAACAGATGTCTTCAAGATTTAGGGTTTGTTTTTTTTCCCTAAGAATCACTTTCAAGGTTTATGTTCTTACAGTAGAGTTGATGAAAATATGATTGCTTTTCATGACTCTTCCTCTGCTGCTGGGCAGGCACATTAAAAAGACATAGCTGTCTATCTCAATGTACACATGCCACAGTAAAATGTGTGTTATTTACTGATAAAAACCACATGACAGCAGTTTAAAAACAGGATTTATTCTGTCAGTCAAATTAGGGAGGCAGAATATCCTCTATGCCAAGTGATTACTGTCTGGGTCTAAGTGTGGCAAACTGCCAGATCAATTATAATGGTAGAGAAGAGGAAATATGAAGACAGATTGGCTCAATTCTAAGCAGAAGCACCACTAAAAAAGAAACCCAGGGACATTTTAATGTAACATCCAATTACTTAGAAGTGCATCTTTGGTCTACTCTGAAGTTTTTATTTATATAGTTTCTTTCTACATTGAGTATAAAAAGAGAAATGAGAACAGAGTTGGGCAAATCTGGTGTAAATAAAACCCATGTTGATTCCACTGACATAACCTGTATGTTGATGCTTTTGAGATGTATCAATGTCAGTTTTTTATAACAAAAGCCAGAAATATCATGGGACAACACACTCAGAAGGTATCCAATAACATTTCAGATGTGATCACATTAGTATACAATCATTTTCCCCCTTTGACCTGTAATTGATTTCAAGGAGAACAGGAAAAAAAAAAAAAAAAAAAAAGAAAAAAAAGCCAGATTGCCCTTCATACTCAAGCTTTTCCTCTGATATTCATTATTTTATGGATAATTTACCTTTCCAGTGCTGGAGAAAAAAGGGTATTAGGTAGGCTGGTCGATTAAAGACACTTAAAAGTGATCTATGGTGTGAACTTTCTTATCATAAGAGGAAATTTAAAAAAAGGCAGATAAATGTGCTCTCTGAGCCTTTTCATACTATTACTTTTATTGATAATGGGACTCATCCTCTCAATTGCACATCTCTATTCCAGGTCCCTAAAACCAATGTGGGAAACACGAGTTTCCATGAAGAAGATGGACAGTTTAGTTTGCTGGAGGATAAATTCATCAGCCTTTTATGGTCTGAGCAGTCTTCAGATGAAGCCTAAAAGAAATTGATCCAATTCCGTTACAAGTTGTTAAGGTTGATGCCCACAAGTGGTGCAAAAATAGTGTCTGATCATTATTTCATAGTGCAAATGACATTGTTTTAAACAAGACATACATCACAGACCCTGCAGCCCTCACCATCATAAATAGCATCTGGCCAAATTAAAACTGAGTATCCAGAAATGAATACAAAACAGTAACATTAAATAAAGATTTCATCCTGGAATAACTGCATGATGTTGTTTACACCTGAAACTGTTATATTGCTATTTTACAAAACTTTGCAACTAATTAAAATTCACAGAGGTACAGAAATGTGAAACTATGAAGTTCAAGAGATTGGCACCAGAGCAAAGGGAAAATTAGGCCCATTATTTTGCAGCCTGCTGCAGCCTTGACTACTAAGAGGATGCACAATATATCTTAAAGATATCTTTTGCTAGACTTTGAAGAAGATTTATGACAAAAAAAGGAATGAAATAAGTTTTCTACTGAGACTCGGAAATGGCAAAAACGCAAAAAATATAATACTATGAGAGCCTTAACATTTTTTATTCATTAGGGAGAATGGTTCATCTTTAACAGAACAGAGGTTTAAAATGAGTGATACTGCCATACAAAAACCTGAACATAAGCACAGGAGAATCTAATGTTAAGCACTGTCAGGTGCTACTCCACTTTACATTTTTTAACAAACCATTATGAAAATGTATTTATCTTATATAAATCTATCTTAACAATCTAACATATTCAAAAGAGAATTACAATTTTATACAATATATATAACTGGTTAAATGATGGCTTCACATCAGGAATCATCATGCCTAGGAGTATTCTTTGTTACAGGCTCATTTAGTCTTACATAAGAAACTGGAGGGAAAATACCATTCAGTTAGCTGCAGCTCTGTGTAACTCTTCAGCTTCAAGCCAGCCTGTCAATGTGTGGAATTCATATTTCTATCTTGAACATATAAGCAAGCAAATATAACTCCCTCTATTTCCACTTTATAACTGCAGTATACAAAATAAGGAAGATCAATGCTTCAATGCCATAATTATTTTTGCTGTTATTCCCTTAAAAAGGGTACTTAAAAAAAATGAAAAGAATAAGCTGTGTGAATGATTAAAACTTAGAAATAAACTCCAACATAGACAACAAAACTGCAATCTAGATTTTTTTTTTTCATCCATGAAGAGGTTAAAATTTACTGAACTGCCAATAAATAGAGACTAGAATACTTTTTTTTTTTCCTGCTAAGTACAAGTAAACACTGAAATAATTTACCCAGGGTACACAAGGGATAATCCATGATTCAAAGCCCTTAAATTGTGACAAGACAACTGTCTTGAAGAAATGTTACAGTCCTAATATAAGGTTTGGGCATAAACCAGAAACTAGTAAGCAGCGCTCTGACCTCTACTCAACAGATGAAGCTCGAAGATCACTAATAATCCTGGTATTAAAATCTATGCATTTTAAATGGCTCCCCGCATTACCATTTACTTTTTCTAATGTATGTCAGGATCCAGAGCAATGACTCCCCTCTTCTGACTGCCTTATATCTATCACTTATCACTAACTCCTTTCTCTTTAACGGAATTCCATTTACCTCTGTCAAGAAAAAAATAATCAAGCTACGTTTCTCGCAGTATGCAACATAAGCTGATCCTGTAATTAAATCAAGCTCAGAGCAACTTCTAAAACCACTCAGGCTTAAGAAAAGGTATCTATCTTACACGCTAGGCCAATAGTAGAACATACATGTGCGGGAGCTGAGGCCTGCCATCTGCTTTCTAAGACAAGTGGGAATGAACATCCGTTTGAAGTAGCTGGCAAGGTCCATTTCTTCCGCCCTTGCAAGCCAGGAGCACTCTCCGACTGACAGATTTCTAAAGAAAACTAAGGAAGCCACCTGCAGTTTCCTGTACCACTGGTCTGGCTCCCCCGGTTCTGCTCTAGCTAAATCACCTGGGGCATATGGTCAGTAGCATACACATTCCAGTGGATATTTAGACCAGCTGAGCCCTTCCTGAACCTACAGATGAGGTTTCCCCGCAAAATTAAGGATATATAATTCACACAGGAAATGCTGTAATTAAGGATGCATACATGTGCTCAGCTACATGTGCTATATTTACAGGCTAGATAAGCTCTTTAATTATAAGATCAGGTCATGGTTCACATATGTTAAATAACTTATTATGATTCTAATGTTGCATCCCTATGTGCTGGAAATTTAGTTTATGTGGAACTATGATTTATATGATTTCATCAGGTCTCTTGTATGCTATGGTGAGTAATTCAATCTTTCAAACAGTTTCAAGGGACCAAACACATCAAAATAAATACTTTAAGAAATAGCATTGGTTTTTAATGCAATAACTGAATTTGCTTAGTACAGTAATTAAAATATCTAGTCACTTGTTGAAATGTTAGTTTGGATTTCTTTTACAGCGTAATCACTAAGCATTAAGTTGCTCATTGACTCACTTCAGGCAATCAGCCTTTAAGTGTTGCAATGTAACACCATATTGATATCTGAAATGAAATGTATTGCTATGGTCATCAGCAAGATTTCTGTCTAAACAAAACAGTTACTGTAATTGTCAAGTACTAATAACTATTAAAGCACTGGCTTGGTAGGACCTTTTTGCCCTTCCTGGAAATTGCATTTTTATCCATTTCATTGGTGTGAATCAGACAAGTGACACCTCTAAGAGTTGTTCCTAGCCAGATGAAAAAAGGAAAAAACAAACAAACCGAAATAAAAAAAAAACAAAAACAAAAAACCAACCAACAATTTTTCAACAGTTAGGAAAAAATAGCTAAAAAACATGAAGAAAAAAAAGTGTCTACTTATCAATCAAATCCTTTCTACAAGCCAAAATACCAGTAATTCTGCCACTGATTTTTCACAGTTGGTTTGTGTTGAAATAAGGGACGAAGTGGCGTATTCTTACCTCTCCATGCATAATCTCCACAAAGAAATAATAAATTCTCTTCTTGTTCTGATAACTCTCACCTTCAGTACAGCTATTATAAAAATCCTAGATCAAAAGGCTGCAGGGTATAACCACAACTCAGACAGGTAACAGGGCAAGTCAGTAGCTCTGCAAGGAAATTTTCTATGAATGGCAGATACAGATATGCCAATTGGTTTGGTATTATAATATAGTCACATGAATTTTATTATAATACAGTCACATGAATTATAGAGCACAAAAATATTAGAGACTTTACTAATATTTTTTTGGAACTACTCAGTTCTTAACTTCAGGGGGTTAGAGATATCTATTTTTCTCCCTGAAACTAAAGACAGCAGAACATATGAATAGATTTCCTCTTCAGTTAATGTTATTATTCCACTTGCTCACAGCTAATCTGTCCATGATCAGGAAATACAATGTCCCCAGCCCTGGCCACTTGGCCTTTTTGATGGTCCTATTTGCCTTTCAATCGGTTCCATGAAAGAAAATCAGCCTCTTCTAACTGCTTGGTAACTGACCTCAGCAATACAGAATAATCAACTCACATAATAAGTTATTTTGGAAGTGACTTCCAGGGGTCCTGCAGTAAAATGCCCACCTCAAAGCAGGGTTAACTTCCAAGCAGGTTGCTCAGGGCTCTATCCACAGATGGAGATTCCACAAACCCCCTGAGCAACCTGATCCAGAGCCTTGTCATCCACACTGCAGATTTTGCCCTCTATAGCTAACGTAATTGATTATTGTGTTCTTACATAAGGTGTCCCAGCAAAGGAGATTATTACTTTTCCTGTGTGTATTGTACCCTATTCACAGTGGTTCCACCATTCACTTGTCACAGGGGACATCCTGACTATCCCATCTGATCTCCTATTAAACTGCTGACTTGGTGTTTCACTATTCATTTCAGTTGCAACTAAATGGGTTAGGAGAAACCCAGCTATTAAAACTGCTTATGCAACTCCATACCATTGAATTTCTCCTCCCAGTTCTTTCAACATAAAATACAAATGTAGTTTTACTTCACTGTGGTTTCACACTGACTATTTTAACAGGGTTTTTTTTATGCATAATTTCCAAAGTTTTAGTAATCTCATAACTTATGCAGTGCCTGGCCACACAGCCAGTCCTTTCGGCTTGATTTCCAAAGTGCAGTTGGGAAACTGGGCTTCTTTTAGCTGGGATAGAGCTGTTTCTTCATCATAGCTAGTATGGAGCTGTTTTGTATTTGTGTTGAAAACAGTGTTTTCAATTATTCCAGGATGTATTCATTATTGCTGAGCAGTGCTCACACAGAGCCAAAGCTTTTTCTGCCTCTCACTCTGCCCCACCAGCGAGAAGCCTAGGCGTGCATAAGGAGTTGGGAGAGGACACAGCCCGAACAGCTGACCCCAACTGACCACAGGGGTTTGGTCACTATATGGTGTCATGCTCAGCATATGAAGCTGGAGGAAGAAGGAAGGGAGTGTGTTCCGAGTGATGCTATTTGTAACCCTTACATGTGATTGAGTCCTGCTTTCCTGGAGATGGCTGAACGCCTGCCTGCTGATGGGAAGTGCTGAATTAATTCCTTATTGTATTTTGCTTATATGGTGGCTTTTGCTTTACTTATTAAACTGTCTTCATCTCAACTCATGAATTTTCTCACTTTTAGTCTTCTGATTCTCTTCCCCAACCTACTAGGGGTGTGGAGTGAGTAAGAGTCTGTGTGGTGCTTAGTTGCCCTCTTAGTTGCACATCAACAGTATACATTTTTACCAATGCTCTGGATGTTTAGCTATGTCACTTGGAAGATCTACAGAAAAATGTCAGCAGGCTAATTCCTTAGCAGGTGAATAAATCAGCATTTGTTATAATTACATCCCTTCACTCTGAGTTATGATTTATTACAGTTCAGGAACAGCTGCTCTTCCTTGTATACTACCTTGTATTCTGGACATTTACATTCTAGTGACCCTTATTGATGCAAAAATGTACCTCCTATTTTACCAGCTGTTTTCAAAAGGACAGTCTACACCTCAAGCTTGCAGTGATCAAAAAAGAATCTCACTAAAGGCCCAGTTATTATAAGAGAAATATAAACTTCCTAGTTCTGAAAAATGAACACTTGCATGACTGCCAGCATTCGAATGAAGCGACATCTGGTCAAGCTGTCCTCAATACCTATAGGTACACACAAACATGCCAGTCATGGTGCAAAGCAAGACATTTGGGGGACTGCCAGGAAATCTTAAGGACACAAACTCACTATACGAGGCATGCTGTACCTAAGATTACTTACTAGGGAACAAAATAACTCACTTTCTAAAAAGATGCAAGCGGTTGCCAGGTAATACCAAGTTGAATGCATTAAAGTTAATCTGAAATAATATTCCCATACAGACAAGTCTTCAGGGAGTCATTTGGAAGAACTTATCAGAGGCATAATGAGTACAAACTATGTGCGTGATTCCAGCTAATGATATCCAACTCTGTTCCATTAGTGCCAAAATTAATCTTCTTGCTATCATTCAGAATACAAATTAATATTTACCTCCTTTGAAAAAAAAAAAAAAAATTATAATTTCCAAGAAACAAAAATACCTTCTCCAACAGACAACTTAAAAGTTACCTATCAGTGGTATTGACAGCTCTTGTCTTCTCCATAAAGCTGAGTTTGGGTACCATCATAAAAAGGAAACAGTGAGGTCAGTACGAATACTTCAGAGAATTATACACAGGAAGAGAAATTCCACTAAAATCAAAAGATTTGCAAGACTTTACATCAAACAAGATGCCCAGTAGCATGGAACTGTTGTGTGCCAGTAAAGCGAATTTAACTTTCTGCATTGTCTGAGAGTATTAAGGAAGAAGTATGAAGGTCTCAATATAAGAGACCACAATACATTACTTGGTGTCTTTTTCACATGCTGTCATTCAGTATTTATAATTAATCTTGCTTCAACTACCTCACTCTTCCATTTACCAGCCCAGAAGCAGAAAAAAGGGCTTTCTATTTCAATTCCAACTAATTCATCAGTTCTAACAAAGCCAATAGCTTTGTCCTACAATCTCCTTCCATTCAAACCCATCAACCATGCTAATATAAGTTAATATAGATCAGTGATCATGGAACTCAGAACATATTTTTCTTCTCTGAATGTATAATTGACATATTTTCTTTTCTTCTTTTTTTTTTTTTTTTTTTACTGCATATTGTCTGTATCACTTTACAGTTACTAATGACTACAGAGCAAAGTCTGGACTTCACAAAGCACAAACTTCTTTGCTGGGGAAACCATTCTTAAGTATTATCCCTCGCTGCATGTGTCAAAATCTATGAACTCTGAGAAAAATTCCCTTATTTAAGTCAAGGTAGATATCAACTATGTAAACAATCCTCTAAAATCTGGAAACTGTAAACCCCTGAAATCATTACAGTGTGCTACTTAGCTGCCTGATTGAGTAGGTAGCATTTCTATTCATAAATCTTCCAAAGAATGGTTTTCATGTTCTCCTATTTTCACATTGATCATCTCTCTATTCTGCACTTGGAGGTGACCAGACTGTTCACCTTTACATGGGTCATGTTCTTTTATATTCATCTTTTTCTTCCTTAGCTTGATAGAAGAAAGTGTTTCTTTCCTGCATATGGAATTCTATTTTCCAATTGCATCCCCAAGTTGTTGAAAAGTAAAAATAAAAGAAAGAAGCCTACATCACTAACAGCAGAATGGAGCTGATTATTTTATACAGAGAAATGTATTTAACGTCTTTAACTTTTTCTGAGCTTCATCAGTTTACACAAAGTTTTAAGGTACTAAACGTAGACTTGAATCAGAAGAGATGATGCAAACGTGTTCTAGCACTGCTCTACAATTAGGTATTTTGTAGAACATTCAGGGACAGAGCTGGTCTGCAGTTGCAGATTTAATATATTGGCAGATCACTTCCAATAAAAAAACAGCCGTTTTTTTTCTTGCAGAGTTTATAAATCATGATGAAATGACAAAACCAGTATTGGCCATTTCTATTTATGGCTACCCTTGCATTAGCAATATTAACTAGAAAATCCAGACTGCAAAAGCAAATAAGTCACTAGGACTATGAAAGGAATAATTTAAGCACATGTAAAAATGTTTAGTTTGATTTCTTAGGGAAACGAATACAATTTTTGCCCTTTCTTCCCTCTAGTAACTCTTGAGTTCTTTGATTTTCAAGTTATTTTCACAAAAAGAGTAGAAATGAAAAAAAAAAAATACTGAAGTTTAAAGAAACCTGAAAGATGCGTGGATCAGAAAGCATTAAATCATTACCTTCTGAGGAAAAAGTGAAGCAGAAGGTGGGTATTATGCATTCCCTTGGATGGGCAGAAGCCTAGTTGTATAAACATATGGTGAAGACTATCTGGACAAAATACAACAAGAGATGCCACAACTGTGATAAAACTAAACCAATTTGTTTCTCTTTTGAATCTCAAGACAGTTGTCATATATTTGCTATCTCACAGAAGAGAAAATCCACACCAAAGCCAGTAAACAGAAAACCTTAAGAAAGTAATCTGGCAGCAGGTTTCATAATGTGATCTGTGGATGTGTCTGAACTTCAACGGTTAAGATCAGCACAGATTCTTTCCCCTTTACTCATTCCCATATATGCCTAGAAGTCCTCCTCAAGAAGCCAGGCACAGCTATCAATCACACAGTAACACTGAACTGAAAGACTATACAAAAAGCTTAAATTCTCCCTTAGTTATGACTGATAATGCAAGTGCATTTCATTGTAACTTAGCCAGGTTAACTGCAGCATCTTTGGAAGTGGTTTCAGGTCTACACTGCAGTCAATAACTTCAGCTGACATATGGTAAATAACACCCTTTGGCTCAGGCACCAGGCAATTCTTGTCTAGCTACATTCATCAAAGCACTTCCAGCTGTATAACGAAGTTTTCTGGGAAAGTGACAAGTGTTACGGGCTTTTCCGTTGGCAATTCTGATGCAAAAAACTTTTTACCTAAACAGCACATTTCAGTCATTACAATACAAATTAATTTGGCCCAAGTTATTCCTTGCACTGTGTGCACAGGACACAACCATAGCAGAAGAGCAACTTGCAGAACTGAAGACATAATGTAAACATCAGGTTGTTCCGGAATGATCCTGAACAGATGACCCTCATCCCATTTTCATGTTGGCTTTTCTGTTTGATCCTATATCATCATACTACAAAATGGCACCTTTCTTTGCTTTGCAGGGGACTGGGAGGCAAGTGAGTGTGGTAATATAGTAATTAAATATGGTAACTACCTATTAGTTCTGGTGAATTCCCCTTGCACTATATGAGGCATAGAGCAAAATGAAAATAGTTAATACATTGGCAGTTAATGTATTAAGGTGATTTTGATGTGATTCAAACTTCACCATGACTAATTCTTATATATCCATTTACAAATGTCTTATCATGCAAATCACAGTTTATGACTAACATTAAAATTAGAAAAGGAATCCTTGTTAAACACAACTAAAGATATGCTGGATGCCAAATATTTCTACACATCTGACATATTACAGAACGATAGCACAGATAGAGATGAAATGTTAAAGTGGGCAAAATTGGAATCCAAATAATTAAGCATTTCAGATGGTATTTAATTTGAATGCATTTGACCTTCACATGGTTCCAGCCTATGCTGACCTGTGTAGCAATGCTTGCCTGGATCTCTGTTTTACATCTGAATTACATAAGATTAAATAAATAAAATCCTATGAAAGTATTACCTAATCAAAGGAAAAAGAAGTACTTTATGTGCTGTGATACACTGCACATTTAATCCAGCATCTGAAAAGATGATGATGGCAATAAGCACTGGATCAGGTCCTGGATCAGCAATATATGTCAAATACTTAGCTTTTTCCAGCTTGTTGTTAAGTACCTACATTTATGTGGTAGAACCTTTCAGTAGGTTATTCTACTACTCAGATATTATGTTCCTACTCTTAATAACTCACCTAAACTTTCATTTGTCAGCTTCAGGCTACTGCTTAACTTTAGAAGATGAATAGTTATCTTTTTAGATTTTTATATGCTCAATTCTCTGCTAGACTACTTAAGTTTAGTTTCTTTTGTCCCACATGCAACTTTGAAAAAGCCTGTGTAAGTTCTGCTTGCTTCCTTGGTGTTTTCTTCAGTGTTCTTTTATTCTTTCTAAACTGCAGATACCATGGAGTCAATATAGTGAAATTAATATGCAGTTTCTTATCTGCTTTATATCTTCATCTGACTCCTTGTGTTCATTGACTTTTATCCCTCATTTTGTAATGATGGAATTTCTTCTGAGGTGTAAGAATTGCACTTTGTTAATCAGAATGGAAACCGCTCTATAGTTCATGCTGAAATGTAACAATTTTCTCTTTAAAGAATGCAGACAGCCTTTAACTAGCATAAAGGAACAATACTACACAACATTTCATAGCATTACCGTCAAGCAGATCCTATTCTATCAAACTTCTAGAAAGTCTGCTTAAATTAATTTGCATTGAGGAAGTCCATATGGCAGAGCCATTATATTTTTATTGAGATGTCTGTCATTATGATGCAAAGAATCTCTTTTTAGGCAGCTTATTGTTACTCAAACTCCTAAAGAATACTAAAGGGATGTAATTTAAATACTAGCAACAACAACAAATTCTACTTTCCTTTGAAAAGGTGCTATCAGGTATCTGATTATCAAAAAATGGCAAAGGTTAGTGACATTTTGCTCAAAGCAGGTATCTTTTTCCTTAGAAAGTGATGTTACCATATGGACAAAGAGCAAACAAAAATCAAATAAAAATTCTTGTTTAATTTTATATCAATGATAGTGTCTGCATGGCTACCATTCTCTTCATTGGGAAAATATGAAAAATTTAAGGACTAGTGACTAAGAAAATAAGTTTTCAAAGCATTTGCTGATCTTGCTCACAGTCTTTCCACTCTTAAATTCTTGGTGCAAATCAAGATAAAAATGAAATAATCTTCTTTGCATTATGCACTATAAAAGGAAATATGAAAAGCTATCAGGGCTGATTCTGCAAGTGTTCTATTTGCAGGATGAATAGGGACTTTATAAAAAATTGGCAGGATATTCACAGAAATGTGAATTGAAATGGAAATTCAAGCCAATGGGAAACACAAAATCCCAAAACACCACAAGTTTTTCGTGATGACATCTCAAAACTAAACGTTTATCAAGGTCAGAAGATGAAATCATGTTAATGCCAATCAATTAAATTCTCTTTTTCATGATTTCAAGAATCATGAAAAAAAAAAATCCAAGACAAGTCTTTCAAAGACAAAGACACCTCCAGTTGAGACTCAGGGAAATTAAACACAGCATAAATATAACAAATTTTCAGTAGTGTTGCAAAGTAGGTGAAATTGCATAAAGTACAAATTGTCATTTTGACATAACAGAACACTTGGCTGCTGGGCAGAAGAAAAAAGTAAAAAACTTATTCCTATTTCTACATCATCAGCTATTCCAGGAAGTAAATTTTTTACAATCTTTCATTTCTGTACACTCTGCACTGAGTTTTTGCAGCAAACAGCAGTTCGGCACTCAAATACTTTTCAGTGCTGTGAGAAGTTTTGTTCACAAAATAAATTCACACATTCCCCACGTCTTTTAAGGAAAAGGTTTTATATGAATGGACTTCCTGGTGGGATGAAAAAAATTAGTATGTATTCATCATGATACATTATAAATTGCATGCTTAAAGTGCTGCTTCTCAAAACATGAAGTTTTTTCCTGCCATGAGTTATTTATATACCTAGCAACCCATATTACTTCCATGTATAATGCACATATTAAATATCAATTTAGGATCAAATTTTTAAGAGCTCTTTCAATTCAAAAGTCATGTCTGATGTGCAAAGACTTACATTGTCTAGGTATATAATTAAAAGGGCAGATTTCCAAAAACACTGAATATATCTTCAACAGACTTTCCAACACAGTTCTCTATTGAGATCACAAATGATGCCAAAGGATTTTGCAAATACTAATTATCTGTAGGTTTGCCCATTTTGCTTATGCAGCACAGAAGAGTTACATAAACTACAAGGCATAAGTCAGCATCACAGCCAAGAAAAAGTCCCAAAACTCCTAACGCTTTACCATCAAGAAATGTTTTTCTCCACACCATGCTCGAGCACAAAGGGTGGCAGTCTGTTGTTCAATACCACTGCAAAGGTAAGCATTTAAATATCATTTTGGCTACTTTAATTTTGTGTATTTCCTAAGTTATATGAAAAAACGTAATCAGGTTCTATGTAACATAATCTGTGTTTTTTTCCAGTAAGAAAATGAAACACTTTAAATTACTTTTAAAATATTTTCAATGTAAACTGTGCTTTTAGCTTTCAGGCCCTAGAAACTGTTGCAAGCACAAATTAAACTTTAATTAAATTAACTTAATAGGAATTTTGAGAGTTCTGCATGCACAGTTTAGAATTATACAATTTTATAACAAGAGTGAAGTGATCAAATGGCTTGACTTTAATAGTTGTCATCACATTAAGTAGATTTCTAATTACACTATGGGTTCCAGAGAGAAAACCACAATTAATGAACATATGACCCAGAGTCATTGAAATCTACTGAACTGTGGGATATTTGACACATAACATGCCAAATGCTGGAGGGACAGTGAATGAGGAGGGTGAAATGGAGAGCATTGTGAATTCATGTCAAATTTTACTTAAGCTCTTAATTCAGCCCCAGCATGGGTCAGTAGTGAGAAAACAAACTACATTTGACATAGGGTCTGCTCATCACTTTCCTTTTTACTGTCCTGTTCTGTTCCTATAGCTTTGCTAAACTTTTTGTTCTCTGAAAGCTTTACTCTTGGGGAAGAATCCTAACCCACAAGAACAGTATCTTCAAAGCTCAGAGGCATTCCCAGAAGGAGTTCTGATAGAGACTACAATTTTATTTTTGTATTTACCTGTTTGTTTATTCCAACTCCTGAAAACTAAAAATTATACAATTGCCTCAGATTTGGTAACATGAGCTCAAAGATTGGGAAAGCAGATGGCTTTCCAACATTTTCCTCAACTAACGAGTAATTTCCTACTGACATTATTCATTCTTGAAAATATTCTGATCAGCTTTTTCTAATCTCTTTTTTTTCATGTTCAGGTCTTAATCTTATAAACACACAGCTGCTTATCTTCATATGAATGCTTTCAGCCAGGTGTGTGTGTATTAAGAAAAAAGTTCTTAATTTTTTACGGTAATAATATTCTCATTTCTGGCTCACTTTTATTACTTCTCCTCATCTTGATAATTTCCTTTTTGAAATGTTCCTGTGCTGGTTTTCCTAGGTAACCATTTTAAGCACCTGTTCACTTATGTGTGCAGAAGAGCATAATGCTCCAGGAAAAATAAAAAAAAACAAAACACTGGAGAGCAAATGCTATTTGTTTAAATTGTATTTTTTATTTTGAAAGAACTGGGTAGTATACTACAAATAAAACAAGGAAAATGAATATAAAATAAGGTAATTAGACTGGTTTTCCCCTAAAAAAAACATAAGAGGAAGCAAATGAAAAATAAAAGGAAAAAGTGACTGATATGTACACCACCAGGCCTTTATGACTCCAACACCCAAAGTATTAGACATAGCACAAATAAAACTGAATCTATTTTTCCTTTTCTAATCTGTAGTTATTTTTCCTTAAGTTTGTATTTTCTACTTGAGAAGATCCAGGGGCATGATTTCTGTCCTTTTGCGGAAAACCAAACTTTTTTATTTTCAGTGTCATGATATCACAAAGTATATGCAACGTCAAATGAAAAACTTTGTGTCTTTGATCTCAGAATCAGAGTAGACATACTGACTGTAATACCAGTACATGCTGCTTTTTCATGTTCACATTAGACTTGTCTGGTACAGAAAAGCACTTATGGTCTCGTGAGCTCCCTGTTTTGACTAAGAGATCAAATAAGATACACAGTTTTAAATGACAGAGGCGAGCTAGAGAGTTCTCTGTAGTTGTACAGTCTATTTAGAGAAAATTAGGAATAGGTAAGTACTGGGTGAAAGGAAGAAGCTCACAAAACTCTGCAACATGATTAGTTAGTATGATCTACTAAATTGGAAAAGATGGACTTCATAGCAATTAAGTAGAATTTAACTGAGATAAAGCAAGGGCACTATGCTTCTGTGAACTTACCAAAATTTCTGTTTTGTCATTTGCATATTGAAAGTTTACAAAAAGAGATGGAAAAACAAAACATGAAAAAAGAAAATGTGAAAGTAATGTTAGCAAAGCCTTGAAAACTAGATTTCTATGGTAGCAACTAATGGTTTATCATGAAATAAGCTGTGCCGTAAAATAAGTCTTTGGTCACTATGGATGGGTTAGAAGACAGTCTGACCTATAAAGCAATCAGGAGATAGATATGACCTTATTATTGGTGCAGCTATGGAAACAATGAGAATCTATAACAGGTGAAATAGAAAAAGATGCTAAAAGGATTTACTTCACATGATGCCTTGGATATTCCAGGCCTCATTCTGTTTTGTCCTTCTGTGATGCATTTCTTGTGTCAGTGGCTGCTTCTACTTTTGGAGCTTTTGCTTTTTGGCTGCTTTTCTTTGGAAAGAAAACCAGCATCTTTCTGGTTTACTGTAAGAAATTACCTACAAGGAACCAAGTAACAAGCAGCTTTTCACAAGTGCTGCTCAGTGACTGTGGTGTAAATACTTGTTACTGCTAATAGCAGAACAGTAGCTATTAAACCTGATGGTGCCATAGCCTTCCTTAGTGCTCCCAGCCTTCTTGCATTAAGTGCTGAACAAGTGAATAACCAACTTACACAATAGTTGCCCCAAATAGCTTAAAACAAATGTAGATAAAACAATAAAATAGATTCATGCCAACACTGACAGGCAAATGCAGTACGGCCACTGTTCATTTAGTAAGTACACAGATTTGTTGAAACCACTGGCAGAGAAAAATAAGAACAAGATACACAAGCTACCCAGTGGAATAGCCCCACATGTGAAACCACAAATACAGCTGACCTTCTGATTTTGTGCAACCAATCGAAAATAGAAAATTCTATTGAAAATGTTATGAGAAATATGCTCCTTCTACAGTCCAAAAATTGAGACCAGGACCTTCAGCTTACACAAAGAACTGAGTGATTGCAGAGAAAAGGATTTCTAAAAATATACACACTGTTGGAGACGGCCAGCAATCTCTGCAATTTACTATTTCTTTTGAGTACACAATTTGTTGGATGAGCTGGTAGCTGCCACTCTTATCTATGCTGCCTGCCCCAGATGTGTACAGTTATCCCAACACTACAAAAGCAGATATGGAACCTACATATGTGCTGAGATTCGGGCCACCAGGCAATTGTTTCAAGCTTTGCTGAAACACAAATTGGCTAGGAAGCTCACATATTTCCAACATAAATGCTGCATTTCATTTTTTATTTCCTTATATTTTTATCTGCCAGGTAAGTATGTTAGGTACAGCTTCCATCTCAGCACCACTCCTTCAACTCCAGCTCAAGAGGTCTTTACCAAACCAACATGAAGCAACTCATCAGTGTAAAGTGAATATATTTGCTCTCTGAACAGTATCTGGACTCAAAAATAAAAAGATATTACACTTTAGAACTACAAGCTGTCCAGCATAGTTCTCCATTTTCTAATCATAGTGATAAAAGAAGCAGATCATGTATTTTATAGGACTGTATCACAACTGATATAGTTTATAAATATTAATGGTTTAGCAATTATGTAACTACCTATTCTACATTATCTACCAAGCTGTTTGAGGAGAACAGGCAAACTGAAAAGTTAACTTCATTAAATTAATATAAACAATGAGCAAAATCTTCAGAGACTGTAAGAAAGTTTGCCATAAGAGTTCATCAGCCAAACAGGATTATCGAGCCTAGAGCCTGGGATAGATCTCTTCCAGCCCCACTCAGAGACAGAGAATCTAGGGCATACACGCACGCAGGGGCTGAGCTGGCTGGTAACTTTCAGTCACATTTGTTTGATAGGAAGTGCAATGATCATAAATCTTACCTCAAGAAAATTCATTTTGATGAGAGAATGTGATTTTTCCATTTGGAAGGTCAAAATGAAATCTTTGAGTTTGGGTCAGCTCCATCCAAATCAAGGATTTCACTTCAGCTGACTAAATTGAAACATCATGTAATAGAGTGTATTTCATTCCCTTATTTGCAAACACATTTACACACACTGAGCTTGCTGAAAGACCACACCCTGTACCAGGCGTGACCTGACATGATTTTTCTGATCAGTATCTGATGATCCATCCAGTTGTCTAATTCTGAGTAACTAAAGAGAAATACATTCCAGCCAGGGAGACCATGCTAAAGAGGAGACCTGGGGCAACAGGCCTTCCAACAAGAATTCCCAGGAGATACAGTACAACTGTGGAAACAAAGATTTCTCCAAAAAATAAATTCTTTCTTTTGTGAACAGCCAGTGGTACTTACACAGACTAATCACAAGAAGTTATTCTAGAACATTACTGATATGACTGTTAAAGATGCATTAAACTTCATGAAAAATTCAAAGATGTTAGAGGAAAATTATTGTTTCCACTATGTCCTTCTTTGAATAAACTGTTCTTCTAAAAACTATTTTCAGTTAATAGAAAGGGAATTTTATTCATAACAGCGAGATAAGAGCAGCATTAGACAGTCATTTAAACTAGATTTTATATTACAGAACAGAAGGAGGCAATGCTGTAAGTTGTGCAATATGTTGTTAGGTCTTGCAAAAACGTGTTTAAGTATATTAAGGTCTAAATGAAAAACGTACTTGCACCTGTTGATAGCTGCAGTCCTAAAATCTGAACAGTTTCATCAGTTACACTGAACATTTGGTTTTTATACAGAAATATCTAAGGTTATTTGCTCTGTTGTAATAAAACAGTAAGCCAGATGAAGTGCAAAATCAGCCTTGGCATATTCATAAGCTATGAATCATGTCCAGGAGGCCAGCTGCCAATACAGGAATAATCAATGGTATTTCCAAGTAACATCACGTGCACGTTGGTTTATTGCTCCTCTTTTCCTGAAAGCACTCCTATAATATCAAGACCAAAGACAGCTGGGAATCTGACAGTAATTAAAACTGAGAAAGCAGTGTTTTCACTTAACTTATGTAAATCCAAAAAAGTCTCAATGCCTATAAATATCTACTCGATATAGTGAATACATATAAAAATATTTTGTGTTTACCTTTTTTTTTTTTTTTAAATATTGACAAATGTTATGCTACTATCCTGGTAACCTGTAAGCTGGCTTACCTTGACAGTCAGGTGGCCTGGGTCTTAGTGCTGCAATTGCCTAGCAAGTGCCTGTAAGTGGCAGCAGTGGTATTTGTGTGTTATGATATAGTGGTGGCTAAAAACGGTGATCCAACAATATGCAAAAGAAACTGGTCAACTGGTTCTGAACTTCTCAGACAAGTATTTTGTACCTCCTCCAGATCAAAGGGAGCAGGAAATAGGTAAGCATCCTGTGAGCTTATCCCAACAAGCCATCAGCTGGACTCTTAAGACTGACTTGAGAAAATGAAGTAGCATTGAATGAGGTAAAACAAATTAAATTAAATTAATAACTAGTAAATAAATAAATAATAAATGAAACTATGCCAGTAAAATACTTTCTTTGCTCTTTTTTATGGGTTATGTCCCTTGTTTCCTCCTTTCTCTCAATACTTCATTATTGGAAATTACCCGTTTTTTTCAGATGAGTTATAAGTTAAAGTATGGCTGTGATAGCCACAGTTATTTCTATACTCACAAGATGCTACACATCTGCTAAAATAGCCATGACAACCTGTCATGAAAGCTCATTCATTTAACCATAGACTGGAAGAGACACCTGGAAGTCACCCAGTCTGATCTCATGTTTACATGTACAGCTGTTTCAGGGTATATCTTACCTTTCCTCTGCCACTTGGGTGGCTTGTTAGACATGGAGAGAGGAAATACAAATCTTCCTTCCAAGAAAAGCTGAAAGATCCAGAGGGCTTGAAGACACTGTTCAGAGAACAGCTGATACTACAGTGTTACACAGCAGAGGAAAGGTCACAAGACACTGTTGTCTTGCCTAGCCAGTCACAATCTATCTTAGAATGTAAATGAACTTCATTAATACAGATACAGTTTGAATTTGACAAGTTTGTTAGAGTTTCAAGCCCTTGTTTCAAAAAGTGATGGGTTCGTTAATGGCTAACACTGGTTGGTGCTTTCCATGCTGCTTCTCTTCCTAAAAACAGTTCTGCAAAACATTCAATTTTTTACTATCAAGCTATAAAAGAAGTGATTCCACAGTTGACTCAAAAGAAATAACTTTATCAGCTGACTAGGTTAGCTTTTACATTTAAATGATTGCTGCAAGCAGGTCAACTCGGGATTAGATGCACGGAATTCTGGCTGTTGTACAACACAGTTCTGCCCAAGACTCTCAGCAAAATAACTTTTAAAGAATTAATTTTTCCAAATGTATTGTCTCAGAAATATTCGGTTCAAGGACCAAACACAAAGATGAACCCTTATAATTTTAATACCTCCAAAAAAAGACTTTGACAATTTTCTATTTTAAAACACCTTTATAATAGTATACCTGTGCAGCAACAATATACAGTTCCATTTTAGTTTCATTACTATTACTCCTATTATCTTACAGATAAAATGAGCAAGTGTGCAAGCACTGTATAAAGCATGTGAATTCTGTTAAGCTAATCTGCCTCCGATATGCTTTATTAAAGCCTTACGGCAAAGAGAAGGGAGTATTGGAGAGTCTGCTCATGCTCTTCTGCAAAGCACAATGAAGAGGCTTGTGAATAATGGAGGAATTTGTTGCACTCTCTTTAATGTAAACTACCCTTCTTCAAGTCTTCCAGAGGCACTGTGAATCACAAACAAAGGTGTCCATGAATTTTTATTTAGGTAAGTGACTTCTCAGCACTTGCTGTACGTTGATGTACTTTAAATCATTATTCCAGTCTTATGTTATTATGTCTTCATTAAATATTCATGTCTAAATTTGATTTTAATTTCATCTTCATTGTTCACTGCAACTCATTGAAATCTTCAAGCAATTGGCAAAGATTCAGGTGGATCAACAATGTAACATTAGTGTCCATGAAAATATATTAAGTAACAAGTACTTTCATTGTACTTTCAAGCTAATGACCTTACTTGGCACATTTTCATCTTTCTTATTATTCTTTTTTCTTAACTTATGTTTTCATTCCACCACATTGCCTCTTCTCTTCTTTTTTTTTTTTTTCCTCTTCTAAACATTATCAAAATTCAGACACAATCTAAACTGGAAACATCCCAAAATAATTAGATTTCTTTGATCTGAAATAGCAGGCTGAGAGCATTATACTCAGAAATGGTTCCTATTGTAGAAGGGAATTTTTGAACAAACAAATAACTTCGTTCACAGAAGGAAAGAAAAGTTTCTAAAAAATCTGAAAAAGTATGAATTATTTCCTCTATATAAGCCCTGAAGTCAAGTGTTAGCAGAAGGCCTAGAATTTGATATTCATGCTTTGAAGCACTAACATAGTTTGTATTGATTTAGTCAATAAAAAACATTAATGGGATTGAAGGTTCACATGACTAATTAAATCAATAAACCCAGCAATATTAATCCAGATTTGCATCAGTATCTAAAAGCCAATATCATCATCCAAACCCAGACAGAAGTTAAGCAGCTAATAAAATGGGTTTTGGCCAGCACTACTCATAGATTATTTGAACTACAATTATCTTTGCTTTCCTTTTGTGAGCTTTTTCACTATTACAGTCAAGTGAACTGAAAATCAAAAGCACAGTAGCTTCTCATTAATTAATACTTGTAACAATAAAATTATTTTCAGTATACTTCACCTTGAAAGTAACTACTGAAATGACATTATTTTATTTATGCCAATGTACATTTTGATTTAGTAATGTTTGCAGAGAGGCTTATGCAGGATTAGTAACATTTGGCATTTATGAACTACTTCACTCACCAATAAAAGTCAGCACTTTCCAACAGGAATCAAAATAAAACAATAAATTTACTCTTATACTTACAGAAAGCAATTGCTTCCTTCAGATACCATTATTAAACAGCAGCTTATTATCCAATTTCATATGTATGGTACATAGATGAGGAGTAGTTCTTGTTTACAGCCAAATGCAATAACCCTCTATTTGCGGATATATCTTCTATATCAAATACATCTCTTTTAGGCTTTAGCAGTAGCAACTTTATTTGGATATTTTAAAAATCTAATGTTCCCAAAACGGAAAGAGCATGTTGCTGCTGGAGGTTATAAAAATTAGGTCCTGAAGACTATGAAACACAGGAGAATTTATGTTGCCTTGTAAGAATATCATTCGCAGGATTTTCATCCTGGCCAAACTGCAAAAATATAATTGTCTTCTTGCTACCTGAAAATCCCTCAGCAGTTTGTCTTGCCTTATTTATGCCCCATATCCAGCACAATTGAAATGTTTTTTATATTCCAGTTTCACTTCAAAAAAGGTAGTTTTCACTAGTCAGTACTGTACTTAACTTTACCCTTCCTTTTCTAATTTTGTAATGCCCTGCAAGCATTCATTAAAAGACTGAGTAGAAACATTTTTCATGCTACAAACAATGCATATCATCACCTAGGTTTTAACCACTATGCTTAGCTTTACAGAAAAGTATCTCGGGAAGTATGGCAGTTTCAACTATTACAAGCTTTGTGGATGCTCTGAAATAAATCTGAGACCTGCATCAGAAAAATTGTGTACTTTTGTACTCTCTCTCTGCCAGAGTGGATCCTCTTAAAAGGCAGGAAAGGTAGTGAGATCATAGCCATTACTTTGTCTGTGGCAAAATTCCCATGCAAAATTCCCATTCATTTCACAGAGGCTAGGTTTTTGTCTACAATTAAGATATTCTACTAAACTGAAGAAAAGCTGGATCACGTGGAAATAATCATTTTAGAAGGTGGAATGATATGTGAAAAGAATACCTGAAAAGCTCCTGAAAACCTGAGACAATAAAATATCATAGCAACAACTTCGACCCACTCTGGGAAGTGCAGGGAAGCAGAAGAGCCTTAAATGTGAACATTTACAGCCAGTACAACACTGGAGACCTGTGTCGGCAGAATGCTGACGCAGTATCTCAGACGTGACATCAAATTCATTTTGGTGATGGACAAACTCAGATGTCTGCATGACATTTTCAATATCATCACTGTTCAATTCTGAAGTGTTTTAAATGACGCAAGAAGGAAGATTTCATAATATATAACAAAGATATACATATTGTAATGAACTATCTGTCCTCACTAGATACATTTCAGTGGTATTTGCTGAAAGAAATTAAATTGTTTGCATGCAGACACATAATATTTCAAAATCTTTGGGAAATTTTATATAAGGGTAGTAAAACTGCAGTTAGGCATCAGATGTCCCTGAATTCTCATGTCAGCTAACTAGTTCATGCTGTGACATTAAGCTCAAAGAGCATCTGAAGGCTGCAGTGTGGAAACACTCTGTGTCACAGGGAAACAGCTTGCCGGAAGTGTAATTCACTTGATTCTGACTCAAAAGTGCCCTATATTTCAACCAAGTACGATGATGAGACAAACTAAGGAAGACGGTAAGGGCTTAGGTAGAATGGAGTGCATTCACTCCATTTAGCTGGGGCCAATGGGATAGGATGAGCTTTTCATCTCTTGACGGGACAGTAAAATCTTTTTCTTCTTTAACTGGAAAGTTAAAACTCTTCATTTCCGATTCCCAGAAATTCTTGGAGACTGCAGTAAACACATTCTAACTCCAAACAGTAACACATATTATCTCAGGTACCTCTTGTAATCCTTATTTGTTGCGAAGCATTTGTAGAATAAAAGCGTTCCAAGCTGAACAGCTGAGGCCACATCCATAGCTCTTTCTTCCCCTCCCAGTGCCCTACATGACCAAGCTAGCATGAAGTACAGAATATCGATTAGAAGTGCACTATGGATTCCTTGTGCCGCAAGTTAAATTACCGTATACTGTATATTTTTAATTTCCCACATATAACAATAAACATGATTGATTCTTCAATTTCAGAGCATCGTTTTGGCAATTAAGAAAATAAATACCCTTTCCGTGTAGAGCTCGCTTTTTTTCTAAGTAAATGTCTGCAGAGTATTACCTCATGTGTGACAGACAAATAACTACCCCTCTCCCTGTAGGTCTCATTCACTTTTCTATTTCTATTTATTTATTTATTTATAACCTAACATTCATTTTCACACCTGACAGTAAAATCCTCAGGACGTGGTTGTTGTGAAGAGGATTATCTTTCAGATCAATGCTGAAACTGATTCCAACCCACACTATTTATCAGCCTGCAGCTAAAGCACTGGGAGTCCGGAAATTTTCCCTCTCCTTCAAATCCATCCTTATTCTGCTGCTGGAAAATCACAATACTATGGTATCCATTAATACACAGTTCTTCTATTCCTTGTGTATGTGGAATATCAATGTCAGACAACGCAGTTAGTTGAATTATCAAATTTGCTTCAAAAAGAAACAAGAAAATAGTACAATTAATTCTTGCACTAGTACTGAATAGCTGTTGATGCTAACTAAAAATATAGCCTTACTATGACATTTGTCATTTCTGAATCTCTTCTGTATTCCATATAAAATATACTGGGTATTTCTATTGGTATCATACACTGATACAAGAAATACACATCAAATGTCTCTTTTCAAAGCCGTGCTCACACACCTTGTTTTTCATTGCTCGCAGACTGAAAGAAAAATAAAGAATGAAAAAGCCCCTCTGCACTTCCTGGGACTTTATATGCAAAACGCAGAAAATTAAAACAAAGAGATCCACCAAATTATCTAGGCACCATACAACATTCATTCAGGTGTGCAAGGTCAAATCAGTTAAACTACATCCTGCTTCTGCTATTAACAAACTTCATGATGAATAATTAGGGACAATCTGATGCATGGTGAAAGTCAATGTGAGTCTTCCAATTTATTTCAGGAACTATATTAAGCCTTTATTTGTTTGAGAGTATAGTGACACTGTTAGCTCAGTATGACACGACTTAAATTGTAGTTTAATACTGGCTGAAAGTACAGGACAAAGCCTGTGGTGAAGCTTAATCTAATGTAGTACATAAGCTCCAAATAAATAAAAATTATAGTGCAATTTACAATACACAAAGGCACATAAAGTGTAGGAAAAATTAAAGTAATGTCAAATAATGTTAATATATAGTAAATATAATGATGGTACAAAGTAGTTAGATCAAGCAACTCTGGTTTCTTCTCACTTCATTTCTTTTAAAAGAGAAACCTCTTGGCACTGCCAAGCCCTTGATGGCAGATATCAGATTATTACAAACATGTTTTGATAACAAAAGATAGCCATAAATCAGCCTTAGAAATGGTAACTGGTATAGTTAATCCCCTACATTCTTGCTTGAACTTTAATACTTGTTGGAAGCTGTAGCTTAGGGGTACACCCCCAATGGAGCAACATGACGCTAGAGGTGAACCTTGTGGCTCATATCACTGCTGTGCAGTCTTCATAATTTTATAAAAAACAATATACCATTTCCACAAAAAGAGAAATCCACACAAATGAATTACCGACACTCCCAGAAGACTGAGCTTGGAAAAAGAGCAAACACTACATAATAAAAATCTCTGAACTATTTATCAATCAAATCACTCTATGGGTACATGAAGGGAACAAGAGATCTCTCACTAGTAGCCAACCCAGTAAGTTTTTCAGGATGATCACATTTTTCTTTATACTACCATTATAATTTTTTCTTTGGCTTTTTATTTTTAATTATTCCAAACTTCAAAAAAAATGTGCAGAAAAGTAAATCTGGCAAAACAAGCCCTTCAGATTTGGGCCTTCCACCTTCTATTTCAGTTTCTTATATGCACTATTAATATCAAAACAGAAGGAAAATGGAATACTGTTCATAAAATTCTGCTCTTCCAGAAGCACATGCAGCTTGGAGCATTTACTCATATCCAGAAGAGCAAGGCACTCAGTAAGATGGAATACTGCAATTTTTTATGATCTGTGCTGAATGCACAAGCACTTATTTTAAGTATGATCACTACAAAACAAAACTCCTAATATAACACTGTGTGTTAGTTATGAATTATTTTGACTTTTTCATAGAGAAATGAGAAGAACAATGTTTTCAGAGTTCACGGAAATTCATTTATATCAAGGAAAAGAAAATCATATTCAAAGGGGATTTGTTTCTAGTAGAACTGAAAAATTATACCAGTTCTACTAATAGGAAATAAAGCAAAGTCTTATCACATATATACACAAAATGACTGAAATTCACATTCAGCATTGTAGCATTTCATTTCTAAGATAATACTCTGAAAGCAGTTCACAACACAGCACTAAAAATAAACTATTACTTATGTTAAAAATAAAAAATGGTTTTGTACAGCTGAGTTTGCTTCAGAAACTGCATTTTTACCATCATAACCATGTCTTGAGCCTATCAGTAAAGAGTTATCACTGAAAAAATCTGATTACTGAGAAATTGTTGGATTAAATGGCATTGTTATTATATAGTAGATTCTTAGTAACAAAACCTCTTAGGAAATGCTTTTACTGATTTACACAGCTATGCCTTTTACTTGGGCATAATAGACTACTGTTGGTTACTTTTTATCACATTATGCAATTATTTCCCACTATAATTCTTGACTCATTGGTCTGTCTACTTATTTCTAATACAGATATAAAGAAACCTTACTCAGATAAATGTGATCTTACAGCTACATATCACATTTAATAAAATCCCATTAGCCAAGGAAAATGCATCAGTTAAGAAATTATCAGAGACCCACAATGTCTCAGTAACTTTACAGCTCAATTTTTTGTTCAACATTTAAGTAAAAGGAGCTGGTTTTAGCCTTAAGCTACCCTCTGAAAGTCTGAGGAAAGGATTCAACCCTAACTCAAATTGTCTTCAGTGTTCACAGTTATTTGCTGTATCTGTGTCTACAGGCAGATACGCTTTGAAATTATGATGCAAAATACAGATCAAGACCCTGGACATGATTGAGGGTACCTGGATTCTATACTTTGCCACAGTCCTGCTTCTGATCTCTGAGCAATATTTCACCTTTTTCCTTTTTTGTTTTTTCTTGTGTGTTCCTTCTCTATTCATATTTCAAGCCCTGGTCCCACTAGATGTAGAATCTCATCATATCTAAGGCACCTGATCCCAACATGGAATTTACAACCTAGGCTAAGCATGCAAATGTCCTATATACGGAAAACTTAGAATCTGAAAACAGCATTCTTACCTAGGATGAAAAGCAAAAATCCTCCTGACCTACTGTCCTTGGTTCAGCAGTAGCAGTCATTTTTCTCCTTCTTAGTAACTGGTGCAGTGCTGTGGTTTTGACTTTCAGCCTGGGAACAGTGCTGATAACATCGATGTTTTCAGTTGCTGCTCAGTAATGTTTACTCTGACCAAGGACTTTCTGAGCCTCATGCTCTGCCAGGGAGCAGGGGAAGCCAGGAGGAAGCAGAGACAGGACACCTGACCCAAACTAGCCAAAGAGGTATTCCATACCACTGCACGTCATGCTCAGGATGTAAACTGGGGGCAGTTACCCAGAAGGGCTAGATCACTGCTCAGTCGGGCTGGGTATCGGTCGGCAGGTGGTGACTGGTTGTATTCTCTTCCCTTGTTATTTCTCTTATCATTATTATTATTGGTGGTAGCAGTAGTGGTTTGTATTACACCTCAGTTACTGGACTGTTGTTATCTCAACCCATGGGAGTTACATTCTTTCGATTCTCTTTCCCATCCCTCCGGGAGTTGGGGGAAGGTGGCGGAGGGAGTGAGAGAGACACTACGTGGCTGAGTTTAAACCATGACACCTACACACTAAGAGCATGTAGTTCTTGAGTAATACAATGCCATGTAGACACAGGATCTACCAATTGCTAAAAAGTTTCCAGCCTTGAAACCAATAGAAGCCGTGTTAAACTTCTCAGTTTACCAGAACTGAAGAGTTCTGCAAAGTGTGGGGCTAACTGGCCTAAGCATTAAGCTGAGCTACTGAAGGTATGTAATTTCCAGAATATGAACTAAAATATCTGTGTTCAGTGCTGCACTGGTGCAGGTAAGAGTATCTACACAGTGCTGCATGGGACAACATAGGAAGGCCTAGCAACAGGGGGAGAGGGTGTTCATCAGAGTCTAGGTTTCCGTAACAGACCTGGAGACAAAAGATTAAAAGGCACTTGGCTTGTTTTTACATAAAACACAAACAGCATTGAGAACAGGGAACAGATATCAGGATTATCACTTCATGAATACTAAAGCTAGGTCTCTCACAAGGCCAAAGCAGCCTCACGACTCTGCTATTTCTTGTTGTGCTGTGTCCTTTCTTCCACCTGACAGTCTCTGCCATGTCAGTTGCATCTCTACCCCAGTGGCAAAGAAGTGGCCAGTGCTCTAAAAGGTTACTGCTTCCACTACTACTGGCTGAAGCATGTTTACAACCATGGTTATTGATTAAATGCTGCAACCTCCATGTTATGATCTAAGTGGTAGACAGAACAATTACTGTGACTGATGTGCTGAAATCTGTTCTGCTACTACATGTATTAGGCATGGCCCAAGGATTTCTGCTGCTTTGGAGTGGAATATCTGATTTATAAACTCCATAACTGGTTTAGGTATGCAGTAGGAGCATACAGATGGTACCACTGCTACATACCTAGATGGTGAGTACTTTGAGTAGTACAGTTGCAGATATGTAAGCATATAAACAATTTAGCTGTCAGAAAACAAGACACTAGTCCACATTAGATGGATCACATACTCTAGATGTGACATCAGAATTTCTCCTTCGTTCCATGTCAGCATCTAATACTGGGTCCTGGCTACTCATGAGTGGCATCATTTGAATATTTTATGACAGTGATTAGATAGATAAACAGACAGAAATCTTGACAGCACAGTGCTATTCACAGCAGGTGATGCTCTCAGCCCTGCTCCTCCCTCACTTTCATGTGGCACACTCTTCACAGCAAAAACCCCTCTTCTGCTTGTGTTTAGGGCCACTAATTCTGCTCCAGTTCTCTAGAAACAAAAATCTTTCCCAGAATACTACCTTCTCTTGTATACGGTCATATTCCTGAAATATCTTTATTTTTTTAAAGGACACGAATAGACAGTGTCCTTTATAATTCAGAAAAAGAAGAAACCTGTAAACATGTTCATGTTTAACCAATGAATGCACGTTTTATCCTCATCATGATGAGAAAGTCTTCCCTTTGACACTTATAATTTCATACTGCCTTTATTTTTTTTCTTTCTTCCCCAGTCTTCTCTTTTGTATTCTTTGATCCAGTGATCTTCTTTCATACCATAACTTTTTACTAGAACATTTTCCTGACTCTTAAATGACTGCCACCTTTTCATATACTTCTTCTGGAAATATTTCTGTATCAGTCTTCTAAGATGTCAGATTATTTTTTTAATAAGTACATACATCTACAAAGACTAAACTTTCATTCAGTGTATGATAGGCAATTCAATTTTAAGACTCAAACTTCAACCAAATGCTGAAGAAGTTGTATTAAGCTTGTTTATTTCTCAAATTGAGTGTCTTTGGTACAGTGCTGATCACACTGAAAATTCTCAGAGTATAATTCAGTGCACGGGAACACTTTCCTTAGTGCAGGTGCTTCTTCACTCTTCAATAACCAAAATATAGTTGAGATCTCATTTCACCACTGCATTATTACATTTGTCTATCTGCATCTTTCAATTGCTTTCAGTGGATTTACACTAGAGTAAAACTAAAGCAATGCAGTGTTTAATCAACCCTAATATATGCCCCTGATAGATTTTTGTTTTATTCTAGCCTATTAACAGGCTATCTGGTATGACAGTGCAACACCATTATGCCTTAATGAGGAGAATAAACCAAAAAAACAAATGCAATTGTTGCAAGATATTTGAACGGACTCAAGGAAACACCAACAATATTTAATGTCCTGTTCTAATACATTATTTGTGGCTAACTCTAAAGTCTTCAAACTTCAATTATGTAGTTGCAAATTATCTAAGATATACATATTCCTCATGTTAAAGTACTCACTAATACTTTAAAATACTGGACTACTTTTAAAATTATTTATAGGTGTTGTTCTGATAATATTTCTACAGGGAATTGCTACATATCATTTTATTAATCTGTGCTTCCCAATGTCTGGCATTTAAAGGATGCACTATAAATAAGGTTATGCTCAAATCTGAACTTTATACCATTTTTTTACCCGGTAATAGGTATGCTAGAGGTTTCAAAAAAAAAAATGTTTCAAAACCAATGTTTACATTGACTCAACTGCTGAGAATATTAAGTTTGAAGAACTGCAAATCCAAAGTTACTCAGGTACCTACCTGAGTTGGGTCTAATGGTACGTCCAACTATTACTATTATTGTAATTCTTCTACTTTGGCCATATTGTCTAAAATCAGCAACATCAACAAAAACATAGTATTAGATTATGCATCTATGAAAACACTACTGTACCCCTGCAGATCCATAAGCACTTCTTAGATTGTTGGTTTATTTATTCCTTAAGTCTATTAAAAATATTAAACTAAAATGCAGTGCTTTATAAAGTTAGACATTACATGCAGGAATACCTACTGAAGAAATTATAAAAAAGTCTGTGCCAGAAAGAAATCTATAGAAGGCACTTCCTGACTAATTATAAGGTAACTTACGTTAATTCTGCACATTTAAACTACACACGTACATATAGGTGCATATATACCTCTATATCCACATATGCATAATCAATCATTCTGCTTACTTTCAGATGTAGATTGTCCTTACAAAATACTGCAAACAGATACTGTATGACCCATTTTCTCAGCATCACTGGACACAGCTCACTGGTTCCCTGGACTTGGGTGGGACTTGATCCATGTCCACTGCTGGTAGTTCTTCTCTGAGTCACTAAGCACACAAGCCTGGGAAACCTTGTTAGTAAAGATTAGGGTAAAGAATACAATGAGTACCTTGGCCTTATGTCTGCAGGGATCAGAGGGACCATTTTTTTGCCTGAAGGATACTGTCCTTAAAAACCTGACCATTTCCTGACTTCTTTTACCCTTCAGAGCTGCTTCCTATGGGACCCCAAGTACAGCTTCCCAAATAAGATGAAGTCTGCTTGCTTGTATACCAGGGTCCACGTTCTGCTGCCCTCCTTCACTCCCCTCAGGATTTCAAACTCTATTTTATGGTCATTGCATCAAAGGCTGTCACTGATTACCACATGTTATCACAACCATTTCTTTCCTCTTTAGTGAACAGCAGGATCCAGCTGTGCATCGCTCCTGCTTGACCTAGCCAGTACTGCATCAAGAAGTTACTCCAAAACCTACCAGAAGCCTTCATGGCCAGAATGTTCAAAAATCCATCAGGAAGTGGAGAGGAAGGGAGGAAAAGGGGAGAACTGAAAAATGGACTGATAGTGATTTTGAACAAGCTTCGCTTCCCTAGAAAATTGGTTTAATTTTCCATAGAGAGAAATTTTACCTGATGTTTCCAATGGAAGAGTAAAGCATACAATCTCTTTTAGCCGTTACAAGTACCCTGTAGGTACTTGGCCATAGGCGCTTCGTGGACAATATGTTGTATGCTTATACAAAATTGCAACATTAAGTAGCAACTTAGCAGCACTAAACCACAAATGAAAAGGACATAAAATATAAAGTGGGTCTTTCAAAATGGAGTTCAACAGGCAAGCTATTAAATTGTCACATTTTTATGGCCACATGCAAGCCATAACACAAAGTTTTAGTGTATAAACCCACTATTCGTAACACTTTCAGAAGTGACATTAGCAAATATTCTACAGATATACAGGGTATCCATACCCACTAAACTAAAGAGAGGAGGGGAGGAAAGTCTAAATCATCCAGAATCTAGTGTCCCAGTAAAACTTTCCTCTCCTGCTCCCAGTATTATACATTAAGAACTTACTGCCCTTTCTCCTTTACCCTGCAGCATTTGCATTTAAACAGTCCTGTGTTCCCATACTGAAAATTCTATGTGACTATAATTAAAAGATGCTATGCAAACATGAAATATATTTTAAAGAATTAAAAAAAAATTATTTCTCCTATGTTATATATTTGTTCCCCTAGAGTTAGGAATCTAAATAAAATAAAGTCATTTTGGGGGAATTTTTATTGCAGATTTATATATCCCTTGGTTTTATTACAAAAGTGCTGATATATGTCTTTGGCATCACAAATGCAAAGCTGTGTTATTTGTCTATCAATTTTAAAAACATATATTTCCAAAATCTTGAAAGATGTATTTTATTGCTCTTTACTTTCTTCTCCCCTCAAAGAAAAATTAATCTTTTGTCTATCAGTAAGATATGCATCTTCTTTTTTATGTTTTGTGACTACTACATTCTAAAATGTAAAGAGCTATAGAATGATGAACATCCAATGTTCATTTGAAGCAATGGTATAATAATTTCTCCACAAGTCTTGAATGTGACTTGAATTAACTTGTTATGTCTCAGTGGGATAAAGACAGACTGATATTAGGAAATGGTTATTTCTTGGTCTAGAATGTAATACACCACAAGACTGGAAGACCTAGAAAATATGTATATTTATTTTTTGTCAGGTAAGCTTAACAGCACACATACCAAGGCAGGTGATGTGAGCAATTCTGGGATAACAATACAGTAGTTCTTCCAAGAAGTAGTTCCTCAGGAAAAACTGCTTGCAGCCGTACTGTATATGCCCTGAGAATCTCACTGGAGCATCTCCACTGATCTCAGCTAAAGACTTCCAGCAGAAGATGGAATATATTCAGCCTGGAGTGATCACTCGATTTTATAAATAAAACCATGAACTCCAGTCAGAAAACTAAAACACTAAATAACTAAGAACATATGGTAGCTACAGTGTCTATGTCAAATGATTACATTTTGTAATGAGTACACCTCAGGGTAAGTGCTTAGTGCAAGTTTAAAGACATGTATGTCTGAATTTAAATGCAATATCCTGATTTAATGCCTCTTCCTTACCGCTACTACCTGAGAACTGTCTTAATCAGCTGTTAAAAAATTGTGTGACAACTCAAGTGTCCTGGAGAAGAGGGGAATGAGTGAGCAGCTGTGCGGTTCTGAGTTATCGGCTGAATTCAAAACCATGACATCAAGTTCTAGGCATGGAGAAAAAAAGAGCAGTTTGCAGGTGCAAGACAGTAGCTGTGCTTTTGAAAAGCTCCCTCAGTGTCAGAGACACGTTCTTACAGACAGACTTGATTTGCCTACTTATGATGCCTACTTGAAATTTGAGAATGAGTCACCTGAAGAGTCATATTTTCGTCCATGCCTCAGTGACGCCCTAACGCTGAAAAACGCATGCACTTGAATCTGCACCTAATGAGACAGAAAAACTATTATTTCCTCCTTATTTTTTCCTGTGACTTAAGAAAACTCATACAGACTTGGGAAATAGTCAAAATTTGTAACACCTCTTCGCTGTTGTTACACAGCACAATTCTCTTCAAGCCAACAAACTGCCTGATTTACACCAGCTGAAAACAAGCTGTTTCTGTTAATGTATCCCTTTCATCAATAAAGGGTCATCAATTTTCTCAGCTCTTTATATCCAATACAAGCATAACCAATGCCTAATGCTTAAGTAAAAATAAACAACCAAACCAAAAAAAAAAAATAAAACCATAATGGATGCTGGTATTGTAAACATAGCAATCACAGTAAAAGATCTTACAAAGTACACTCTAAAACCACAGAAAGAATTCTCTGTGAGCTTGTAAACTTCATAAATCTTAAGGCAGGCTTAAAAGGAAAACAGCACATGAAAATGAAATAAGGGCTGTTTTATTATTGTTTTAAAAGGCTACAGTAATTTATTAACCACAGTGCATTCAGTAGAACTAGAATTTGACAGACCCATAGATGTTTTCATTCCTAATAAATCAAATTCATCATAAAACACATATTATTTTCTGCCCAGCTCCCATCTGTTAATCCACTTGGTAGTCTTAAATTCTAACAACCAATGCTAATTATAAGCAAGTAAGAGCCGTAACAATTATTTACAAGACCTGGCATCCTTGCTTATATAATTTTTCTATTTTGCTAAAACCAATGAATATATTTATAAAAAAAAAGTTTCATGGCAGTGACAATTTTAGATAAATTACGGAAAATGATGAACGATTTAACAGTTTACTACAATATAGAAACAAATGGAGTAAGTCTCAAGAGCAAATGAGTGTTGCTGAATTTCTTTTAACAGATTCAGGATTGATAAACTAGAAAGTCTGACTCTAAATCATCTTTAAATATGAGAACGCATTTGCACTGTAAACGTGGATAAAGGAAATAACATAATGTGGTGGATTTCTAAACTTATATTTCAGGTTATTAACTTTAAAAGCAAAGTGGCTTCACTTTGGTTTGGACATCTAAAGAGTCCAAGTGTCTTTTGTCCCCTATTTTGCAAAATAAGGTTTTAGTGGGGTCTATGACATCTGATTCACCTTGAAGTGGCCCAAAGGTGACAAGGAAAGGAAACAGAGGTGTTACAGAGTAGCTGACCATCATTTTCATTGGCATCATGGTCTTAGAACAAATACAGCTTTTAGTGTAAGAGGTTTGGCTCCAAAGGAGAGAGAAAAGCTGAACAGATCCAAGATAAACGTGCTTTTGAATTGTGTTAGCCACTTTAAATTTGTATGCAGTTCAACTGCACCAATTTATTTCATTTTCTGTTTATTGTTCCTGTTCATTTGTTTGTACTCATTAAATATGTTTAGTTAAATCTTCATTGCACTGTGCTGCATGACAAAATCTGGATGAATGATCTTCACTTACCACCCTCTATTTTCAGTCACAACGACAGAGCAAGATGAAACCACTTAGATTTACTTTCATTAAAGTATAGTTCTTGTTATTTTTTCCCTTGATCTATAGCAAAACCACAGCTTGGTCTTATAGAATAAGATACCTCTTGAATTCAAAGTAACAATTAGGCACAATGGATGACATACGATATAAGTAGGCACTCTGTTCTATCACGTGAATGGAGGAAAAAGTCTTCTGGAAACACAAGCAGAAATACTGCTACAAACAGAAACACAGAATATGGATTCTAGTGGCAGAAAAAGGGACGTAGGTTTTCCAAATTATTTACAGGAAGAAGCATAATAGCAAACTTGTCTCCTTTTAAGAAAAGCAGCAGCACAGGGTTGAGATTCAGGCTTTATTCTATACCCAATCTGCTAGCATCCTCATACAGTTAAAAGTCAGAGGTATTTAAATTTCACCTTGGGTGGGACAAAAAAAAAATAAAATCATATTTTTATTAAAAAAAAAAAAAATTAAAAAAAATCCAAAGTATTTTTGATCACACTCCTTTTAAAGTCATATCCTGAATTAATGCACAATTTCATTGAAGAATTCATGCTGTTATTGTAAATTCACAGAAATGCTGACATGAGCCAACTACTCAGAATAAAAAAGAATGTGTCTTCAAATATCTAGTGTGTAATGAATGCCAGCATTCATCATTAAAAAAAAAAAAAAAAATCATTGCTTTACTGGAAGTAATATTCTGTCAAATGAAGAAGTTCGAAAATTACTATCACAGTAAAATCGTGGATCTGAAAAATTAGTTGACCACAATGGACTGTGATGAATATTATTTTATATTAGACATCTGCAGTTTATACAAGAAACTGTTTTCAGCACATAGTCACTAAGAATATTATAAAGTATAAAGAATGCATTTTCTTGAGTGAAATATAGTTTGGTTTTATAATTCTTTAATGTCAAGCAACCTTTCAAATTGCAAATAGCATTGTAATGATGACTATATCTGCCTAGTGATGAGACTTTGAGAAAGATTTGTTGGGAAACATAGGTAAATTCTTAATTCCAAATAACAATTTGACAAAACAGCCTAAGAAAACAAGCACTGCATGTAGTATATTTATAAACTGAGTAGAGCTGTGCTGTGGTTTATTTTTCTTGTTGCTTTTCTATATGCTTTTCTTTGTTGCCTTAAGTCATTCAGCCATATTTTCCCTTTTTATGGTGCAGAACACAGTTACTGTAACAACTGTAATATATTGCTCCCTGACCTGCACAATACTCAAAATATCTTTGTGACTGATGCGTAGTAAATGAAAAGTAAATATTACCGACAGGTAAAATAGTTTTCTATTTGGTTTTTATTCTTATTGTTGGATATGAAATATATAAAATTAAAAAAATCCGGAGACTCAACTCTTCCATGCCTGTGAATGGATTCAGAATTGACAGCACAGACCTCTTTGTACCAGTTTACTAGCTACAATTCTGAAGGACAGCTTACTCAGCATGACAATAGTTCATAGTCCACCCTTATTTGTATCACTTTGCTCTCTGCTCAGACTGCCACCAAGACAGTGTAATCAGGCAGCGTTATCTGTAAAGAATGATAATTTTTTTCTTAAATCAGAAACCCCAAAAGAGTCTGCTATACTCAGACACAATAAATGCTAAGTGCTTTTGGATGAAACTGTAGATCATCATCTATCTGGATTGACTCAGAAATGACAGGAAAGACTATTCTTGCTTTCATCAATCCACTCCTAGAGCTGTAATGGTCTATTTCCTGTGCAACTCCGTTTTAGTTCTTCAGTCACAAAATGCATCATCTAAAACCAACACAGATCAACCTAATTACAATGATGACAATCAAGCAAAAACGATATAATCCAACTTTGGGCCTGATTTAGCTAACACTTGCCAGGATAGCCCAGCATCTTTTACAAGTGTGAGTTTGTTTGTAAGACCACTACATAAGAAAGGCCAGATCTCCATCGTTGAAGAATCTTCTTCTTTTATCCATCTAATCAATAACGCATAACTCTCAAATCAAACCTCCTCACACTATTGTATTCATAAGTATCACTGCTTCTGTTCTAAGCCAGCAATGGAAATAAAGGAGATGAAGCCATAGTGTGTGGTACTTGGAAGCCAACAAAGAGTACACCAGAGTCCTCAAAGAGTATGAAGGACATAGATCCTGGGCTGAAGGTCTAAAAAACCAGCGGAGAGCAGAGAGAGGACAGAGCTAGAGCAGGAAAAATTTAGGGGAGGAAATTAAGCACAAGACAGAAGCATGACACTTAGATGTAGTCTGCTTGCCTTGTGGACTTAAGCATATTCATAAGATTATTTTAAAGAGCTAGTCAAAGGTGACTCTCATAATTGTAGCACCTACTGATCCCAGTTGAGTCTTAACAAAAAGGATGTGAAGAAAAAGAAAAGTCTATAAAACATCTGAACAAGTCTGCTACAACAATCAACTGAGAGGCAAAACTTACCACTTTGTGCTCAGGACTACACTAACATTATGATGTGATGGTCTATATCCTATTCCTCTTCCACAGTTTGAGCTAGTCTGAAGCAAGTTCTTATCTACATTCTACTAAATCTTTCTCAAAAAGCAGCTGCTACCTCATGAAAAGGTGACTATCTCAATTTGAATTCTTTTACTATTCCATTGACTTTGCCAATAGGATGACAGCTATGTTTTTTCACCTTATTTTTTTTAATAAAGGAAGCAATTTATTAAAGTTCTGCATCACTTAAACTATGGATGCTTTGCTATTAGTGTTACTGAGCAGAAACAGAGGTTCATTTAGTGGATTGCAACTTTGGCTACATCTAATCTCAGACAAACCAGAAGTAATGGACGGATAGTGAAAACTATTATAAACTATTTCCTGTTTGTATCCTGCAAAATTTAATGTTAAAAAGAATACTGTAATAAACTGGGAGCACCAATGGAGCAGTGGCATTACATTTGAACATTTATTTCAATTACCTGCTCTCCTGATAAGAAAAGCTGTCTCTGGCCACAATTCAAGGTTATTTGATTCATAACCTCAACATGCATTTTTGCTTAATATTTATGCAAGTTTTCAAACAGAACATTTCAAAATTCAAAGACTTGCATATTTCCCTTTCCAGTGCTTTCTGTATTCTGAGAATACACGTCTGCTTTCACTTTCTTTTCAAGCAATTCAAACAATTGATTAGATCTGAAGGAGAAATCAGGCTTATAAAAGTCATGCTTTCAAAATAATGAAGTACATCACTTCTAAGATATTTCAATACTTACAAAACATAAAGAGCACCGATTCACAGTTTTGGCAGTTCCAATACATTGGCTGTCATATACAGATCAATGTTCTTTGTATTTGAGAATGCTATATTGAAAATTTGTTTTAGCCTTTCCTATTAAGGATTGCAAACATCAAAAGCAGGAAAAGATTTTGAAGAACAGAGAAAACAGTAGTTATATATAAGTTAGGTAACTTATTTAACAGATTTTTTTCATTAAGTTATTGAATTTATAGACTACCTATATCAATCTCAGACTCAAAACCAGGTCCATGCTGAAGTCCAAGTGAAGACATACATACTGGTCAACACCCTGCTGCAATGCCATTGTTTGACCCACTCCTCTGCACAGCCTATTTGTGAGAAGTACTCCTATTCTAGTATCGTCCACAATCATTACTTTCCAGAAGATATTCAACAAAATCATATAATAAATTCTATTTGATTTGAACTGCTAAGCTGTTGATTGCCCCCTGTACCAATTTTTTTTTAAAAGCCTCATCTAGCTTACAGAATTACATGAAACCTTAAGCAATTTTTTCAGGTGAGGGCCTCATGGTGCTTCCCATATAAAGGATTCCACAGTATATTTTAAAAGAAAGATTTCTGATTATAAAGAACATATTTTCATAACATAAAATTTGATTTGAATTCATTTTCCATAGCTGAAGTACCATCACAGATAATTGTACAATTACCTTAAATACATTAGTCATAGACATAGCTCTATAACTATATTCTAAATTACTTACTTTTGAGAGACTGCACGTATCTTACATCTACACACATTTATACACTTAATATCATTTTATAGAAAGCTATGTTTCAATTTTAACATAATTCAGCACATACTGCCTGCTGCTTCTTTCCTGCTACATGTTATTTTAATAGAGTATGATTTGATCATCCAAAAGTATCCTGTCAGCTTTCATAAGTGCAGCAGTGCAAGAATATTTGCTATTTGAACTGTAACTATTCACTTTCCCTCATTTGTAAACTCCCTAAAGATGGTATTAATAATTCTGTCATGCTATATGTGTTGTTCTATGATGAAATTAAAGTTTTCTTAAATTATTTAAGAAAGAAAAGCAAACAGTGTAATTAAGTATTACAGAATCACAGAATAGCTAGGGTTGGAAAGGACCTTAAGATCATCTAGTTCCAACCTCACTGCCATGGGCAGGAACAACACACACTAAATCATGTCATCCAAGACTCCATCCAACCTGGCCTTGAACACTGCCAGGGATGTAGCATTCACAGCTTCCTTGGGAAACACATTTCAGTGCCTCACCACCCTCACAGTAAAGAACTTCTTCCTTCTATCTAACCTAAACTTCCCCTGTTTAAGTTTGAACCCATTACTCCTTGTCCTATCACTACAGTCCCTAATGAAGAGTCTCTCTCCAGCATACTTGTAGGCCCCCTTCAGATTACCCTTTCTTGTGATCGCTGATTAATGAAGGGGAACGGATGGCGCCTCCAGAGACCCAGAAGTAATTTCTGCAAAGATGTCATAACTTGCTCTAGATAAAGTTCACTTACAACTTTTCTTATAGTTGCCTTCTCATATTTCTTTACAGATTATATTTTGTTATTAGGATTCTTCAGTAACTGCTTAAGATAAATTTGAAACTGATGATAAAAATATTACCTTTACCCCCTTTTATTATGTCTAGTATATAGAATACATCTCTTAAATACTGTAATATTTACTCACCTTTTTTCTTCTCAAGTTTTGCTCTCTGAGGTTAGAACACTGATGACCAAATGTACCTGTAGTGATTTTTTTAATATTTCCAACTCTAGGACAGCATTGCAGAATGTCACCTTATTGCCTGAGGTTCAAACTTTACAAAATATTTACAGACTATATAAAATATATTAAAACAATGCAATATGAATTCTTTGTTCTGTATGACTGGGAAGCTCATCTTACTTTTTCAGAGAAAGCTCATCTTAGTTTTTCAGAAGAACTGAATGCTCATTTCTATAACTGTTGTTTGTAACATTGAGTCCTAACCTATAATTTGCACTTTTTGTTAAGTACAAATAGGGTCAATCTTCAGAACTCAAATATTTTAGATAACATTAGTACAATTTTCTTCAGTTTTGTTTGACTAAAAGCTTATTAAAACCATGTTGGCATATAGCTTTATCTCCAATAGCTTATAATAATCTTACTTCTCTCAATACATTTAAGCTAAATTATAAAATGCATGCTATCAAGAGCTTTAAATAAAACAGATTTAATTATGCATGGACAGAGACTCAGTGAAACAATACTTGCTATACACATCTCAGAAGCGGACATCTCATCTAAGTGTGATAAATGGACAACTTCAGTAGGGCCAAACTACTTTTGATTTAGGATTTCATTTACAGTGTTAAAATAATATCAAGAGTATTTTCTCTGAGGCTTTATACTACACACAGAGAAGTAGTTAAAATAGTTGTTGCTGTAGCCAAAGCTTGTAAAAGATCAATTGCCTGCATTCAAGTGATACACATGTAGGTCTTTCAGAATGTAAACTCTTTTGGCCAGCCATACACAGGATATTCTGTATCATCCTCAAAAGTGTTACCTCTTTCCCTGCCAGAAGGCAGCAGAAACAACAGGATACTTATACAGGCAAGAAGTCACAGATATTCCACAAAACCTTTTGAATTTCTTCACATATATTTCTCACATTTCTCACTCAACGGTTCCTTTCCTTCTTGATTACACAATCTCTCTTGGAAGCAGAAAAAGAATTCTTTTTTCTTGCATTTTTTTCTTTCCAGACAAATGGGTATATTTATTGCAAACAAAATCTAACATTTTGTTTGAGTACCTCCAATCTTTTTGGAATACAGCTTTAATTCTTTGCCATTTATCATGATCTATTAAATCGGTCACTCCATCTCCACATACATGAGTATATGTATACATGTAAACACCACAAGCATGCAGCTATTTGTGAAGCAAGTAAACATTTTGGATCAAATACCTTCCTATTAGTATGGTCGCTGCACTGCTACTAAGACTAAAGTCATAGAAATTAATTACACACAAAATATGATTCTTGTTTCTTTTTTCATAATCAAGAGGTTAGGACAAAAATCAACTCCCTTTGTGAATTTCTAAGAACGTGATCCCTCCTGTATTAAAAATCCTGCCAAACAACTGCTCTTGATCCCAGAGAGCTCAAAGTACACAAAACAGCATGTAGTAATAGGGCAACAGGGAATGGTTTTAAGCTGAAAGAGGGGAGATTTAGATTAGATACTAGGAAGAAGTTCTTCACTGTGAGGGTGGTGAGGCACTGGTAGAAGCTGCCCAAAGAAACTGTGAATCACTGGAAGTGTTCAGTGCCAGGGTGGATGGGTCTTTGAGCATACTGGTCTAGTGGGAGGTGTCCCTGCCCATGGAAGGGGGGTTGGAACTAGATGATCTTTAAGGTCCCTTTCAACCCAAACCATTCTAAGAAAAGCTATGTTATGTATTATTTACTACTGGAGAAGAATACTAACAGCTAGCAGGTCAGTGTGCCTGAACTCATAATGTCTCTACTACGCAGTGAAACAGAACAGATGGGAAGTCCAAACCAGCTCTGAAGCATGGAACAGTACAGTCCTGTCAACACGAAGTTGGCACCCAACATACTTAGTCCTAATGAGGACACTGTGCAACACTGGCTCTTTGGACCTCACACCACTGTGATGGAGATGAGCCAGAGCTGATTATGTGACAGGATGTGTTGAAATATGTTGTTGTTTCTAAATTGGAGAGACATCAATTTGATAGATGGACCACTCGGTGGATGAAGAAATGGCTGGATGGCAGCATGCAAAGAGTTGTGGTCAATGGCTCATGTCCAGCTGGAGACCAGTAACGAGTAGTGTCCCTCAGGGTTCGGTGTTGGGACTGGTCTTGTTCAACATCTTTGTCAGTGACATGGACAGTGGGATTGAGTGCGCCCTCAGCAAGTT
>JANHGB010020517.1:3417-28073 GCA_026283785.1 Coracopsis vasa
AGGTGCTCGGAGGTGCTACTTTTGAGGATTATTTCTGACTTTTTCCCATTTTATAATTAATTATGGTATTTTCATTTTAAAATGAAGATCCTGGATTTAAGGCAAGCTTAAATGTAGAGCAATATAATTTTTGTCTTATACAGAGATACTGATTCACTGTAATTTTTTGTAAGTTTTATCTTTTCCCCTTTACTGTGGCTTGTGAAGTCTCAGCTAAACCACCCAGTTGCATCAGCACTTCTACTGTGCTGAACAATTTCCTTTCATGTTCTGATTATCTTTATAAACATACTTTATCTGTGCTTTGCTATATTGTGGATTTTATGTTAACCGTAATTGAGGTTGCCATCGGCATGTAATTAATAAACTTAAAGATAAAACAACGAACTTACTTGTTCACTAGGTGGACTTCCTCAAATGCTTTTTGTGTTCAATTCTCCATATTTACTAATGACTTGAGAAGATCGCTCCAGTTGCTTACTACTTGGTAGCATCTAGCATACTTTCTGGCTTTTATAGCTTCACTGGCCAATCTGTTTCCATTTCTACTTAGCTTTTCTTGGCAGTAAACTGACAGGTTTCCAGCGCTTTTATGCAATAGTGAATTACTGGGAGAAATATTTTCTGCTTGTTTCCACAGGGATAAGCAAAGTTGGACTTGGAAATAAAACCAGGAGGATCTGGTTTAGCATCTTTGTAACGTGTTGTTGAGTGTGCAAATTCAAACGTTCTCCAAGAGGAAACCAAACACTGCCTAGTTGGTTGCTAGTCAGTAAAGACATCCTGATACGTCCGCTTAGTCATCATCTTGGCACAAGGAGAAGTTGAGAGAAAAGTAGGGCAGGGAAGGAATTCCTTCAGTGCTTTAATAAAATAAAGATTTGCTACAAATATAAAACAGATGGCATATTAATATCAAATACAGCTGGCTTTTTAACTTGAAACTTTTACAAAATAGAATGACTTACTTTAGTGATGCTGACTAACTGCACAGTATTTGTTATGGAAAAAAGATGGAGAGCGTTGTTCTCATCTGTAGCTAAACCACTGCAACTTCAGTTTGTTTCACTGTTCAATCCTAAACTCAAATTCTAAACCTCATTGACTGTGATGCTTTAGGCATGATATGTATATAACAAATAAATTAATTCTGCCCCTACTATTTAAAACTATTTTAAAATCTGAGTTCTTTGCAGAACTAACTCGGATAGCAAAGTGTCTCCATTCCTTGTAGGAATTGCTAGAGGCAAGGGCTTGATTCATTTTTCAGTGTGAACTTTAAGCAGGAGAATGGCTGGCAGAGAAAGCATGGTCCTCAGTACCAGCTGTAAGTGGTCCAAACAACTTTACCAAGTGTTTGTTTGTATTTTGTTTGACTTCCATCCAAGCTTGTTAGTGGTCAATGCATTTTCCTTTTTTTGGTGTTGAAAATTATGATTGCTAGTAAAAATATCCATATTGGCATCCATCAAGATTTCATGTTGTTTGCAGTTCTTAATTTTCTGTTTTGAAGAACAAGTTTAGGCAAGAAAAATAACGTGTGATATTCATGATGTAACATAAACTTAGTTGAAATTAATTGTGGGCAATCAAAGCAAACTCTGAAAGTTGATTTTGTTTAAATGCTCATTAAATTCTTTCACATGCTACATCCTGTTGTGGCAGCAAGAAATCTGTGTTCCATTCAGTATGTTTCAGACTTTCTATGTGAATCTGAGTGAATTATTTAATGTATTTGAGCTATATTTGTGCTTGTTACCTGGGTCTAAGTGAGGAATTGACTTGGTGATAAAAGGACAGAGACATAGATGAAGCAATGTTGGATAAAGGGAAAAGTGACTTGTGTGTGGGAAACTTTACTTAGATACAACACCCCAACCCTCTCCCACTCCCCATCAGAACTGGAGCAGTGGAAGAAGATCCATTAAGAACTATTAAATACGAAGACCCTGTCAGTGGCTGTAGTCTCTGAACACTAACAGCTGTTCCAACATGCCTGCTCTTTCCTCAGATTCCTCCCTGTGCAGTTACGGGACACAGGAGTACCATGTCTTTGCTCTGGCCTGATCTGACTGTTCCCATCTTACATTACATATGGGACAGCTGCTCACAACCAATAGCAGGGTTCAGGAATACTCCTGTAAAACGATAAGTGAAAGGGAAGCTCTGCCAAGGCTAAGTCATTACCACTTAGTGGAGGTACTGACGCAATCTGAGTGAGTGAGATCCAGTGCAGTGGGACTGCTAAACACCTACTAAACTTGCTATACACCACATAGCTGGCTAACACTGAAGCGTAGCAGGTAGGGGATGACGGACTGATTCATCCTCACTTTTTGAAAATGGGAAAGACTTTCAGACTCAGCATATAAAGATTCTTTTTGCCTTCCCCTTGGTGACTTAGCTGGACCAATGGGTTTGTGGAAATCGGGCATCCATAAGTCCCCTATCCTTTCAGCCAATACCATTCAGAATGTCTAACCTCCTGGTTTTGTTTACATAGCTGACAATGCACTATTTCACTTTATTGTGTATCTTCTTCTTTCCCCTCAGAATTATGGTTTGGAGACTGAAAACCTGAGAACTCTGTCTCACAAGCTGAATGCCTCAGCCAAAAATCTTCAGAACTTTATAACGGGTAGAAGGAGGAGTGGCCATTATGATGGCAGGGCCTCCAGACTACTGCCAAATGATTTTCTTACCTCTGTAGTTGACCTGATTGGTGCTGCCAAGAACTTACTAGCCTGGCTGGACAGGTAATTTACTATTCCTTGATCCTTTATGCATAAGAATAATTCTTTGGGTTGTTTTGTATTTGTTCTCTCTTTTTCTCTTGTACTCTTATATTCCAATGTTAAAATGGCAGTTCTGGAATTCTAGTTCTGTTTTGTTTTGCAGATTTCTCAAATGTAGGAGGAAAAAGTTTATTACCCTTTTCTGTCAGGAGGGTGTTAAAGTTCTTTGTAGTTATTTTCAGTCTGATAGTATTTTGTGTGAAATGAATAGTTTCGTCCTATTCCAAGTTGGCATTTCACTGCCACAAGACGCAATGTCATGGGTAATTTCAGAAAGAAGGGCCAGGAAGAAAAGATTGTAGAGTTTGAACTGTCCTTCAGCCATCAAAAGAGACACAAAAAAGCTGGAGTTGAGCAAATCAATTAAGAATATTCAAAATAAATTATAGTACATGCTTCGTCTGAAAATTAGTTTTTCTTATTTGAGTTCTTACCAAGAGCAGGATTGATATGTTAGATACAGTTGTGGTGTTAGTCAATGCTCAACAATCAACCACTGCTGTTTTATTCTTCACTTCGAAGTTCAGAATTTGATTTACGCATCTCTCTGAATAAATGTAGTTGAAATTTTGATGATGGAAATATGGAAAACAAAACACAGACTAGCATCAGAGCACTTTTGTTTCTCTTTCTTTGGAGTTATAGCAACAAATAGTTTTATCTTGAATCTAAATGCTTTCGAATGTATAAATGGCACCTTAGAAATCACAGTGAGAGTGAATCACCTTCCTTTTCAGGATTTGTATAATCCTGGTGACATTTTTCTAACCTAATGCCAGCAGTCATATTCTCTTGGGCTATGACCTTGTCATTTCTTATGAATTCAAATGGGGCCAGATTCAGCTAGAGTTTGGAAAGCCTGAAGAAAATCCGAGTGTGCAGGAACCTGTTAGTGACTAAGTAAGCATTACTTTGCTGTCTTAATTAAGGTGCTAACTGCTGCTGAAGAGTGGTGTCATATTAGAAAAGCTGTCTTTGTAATAAGCTGTACAAAGGAAATCTGGACTATTGACAATTTTTAGGAAGCTCCTATTTCCACTTGCCACAAGAACTAAAACGTCTGATTTTCTGGCCAGAATCCAGTTTACAGCCTTCCTGCCTCCCTTGTTTCTTGTTTCAAAGGTATACTTTAGAAAAGTTGTGTAACTTGCTACTGGAAATTGTTATGAGTAGGTATTTCATATTTCTGTGATGTAGAATTGATCTCTATATTACGTATGTCTGCTTATTCAGTGAACAGGAGGCGTAATTGCGAAGTCTGTATTAACCTACCCTTCCTTTGTGACAGGTCTCCATTTGTCAGTGTGACAGAATACTCACTGCTGAAAAACAACATTGTTCAACTGTGCCTGGAACTTACAACCATTGTGCAACAGGTAGGAGTGATTATCTTCCTCTCTGAGTCCTCCTCATTCTGATGCTTAAAAATTGGAGTAGTAAAAACATTGCTAAGCTTTTACTTCATCAGAAAAATTGTTTTAGCTTTACCTCTCTGTTCTTTACATATTCTTTTTCTCTGGGGGTGCTGGGAAGATTTCATGTCAGGTTATCTGCCATCATGCAAGTGTTAAAAAAAAGAACAAAGCCACAGTGGGAAAGAGCATAACTATTGCTAACAATTTATTACAGGTTAAAATATGATGATCAAAATTCTTTCAGGGACAAGATCTTAGAATACATACAAATAAATGTGTTTGTACTGTGGCTTGTTCAATTGAAGGAGACCCAGTTACCTGAAAGTTGTTTAGTGATTAACATGAAATATTCATAACACTGAGCAAACCAAATATGGAACAGATAATGGTAGTAGTGTTATCATCACTGATGTTCATTAATTAATTGTAATATAGTACTGTCCACAGGTACACAAAATAAATTTATCTGGTCTGTGGTACTACGTAATATACAAATAATAATAGCCTCTAACAGTGCCTGCCCCTGAAGTAAGACAAGAGGTGACACACAGGTACAGAAACACTAAGTGGAAGCTGGTTTTGCAAATATTTATAGTGAGCTTCTCCTCTTGTGAGTAGATGAAAGTACTGATGAGAAAAAACAGTGTTACTGCAATATGTGGAGAGGTTAAAGAACAGGCAGGGCTGCCTTGGAATGAAGCAAAAGAGAAAGATGAAAGTGTTGTAGGAAGGAAAACAAGAAAAAAGCTTAGTTAAAGCTGTAGTTTCATAAGCACTGTCTAAACAACTGGTCAGCCAAATGGCCCTGCCTCCAACATAACAATAAAGTACAGATTAGCTGTTTTCTGCAAACTCTTTTTTCTTTTCCCCCTCTTCAATTTCATTTTAATTCTTGGAAAAAAGAATTAAGGTTGATAAGTATCAATCTTTGTATTTTACACTGTTATCCTTAATTTATAATATTCAGCTTTATTCCTGTTAGAAATTTTGTCCTTTATGCATTTTTACAGTGCAAAACAAAGATCCTTTTTCTGTTTTCTTGGTTTAAAAATTCCTATGTAGGCATTTAATTATTTATGTATCTTTATTAAGCTTTCTCTTACAAGGTGTTTATAGCCCTAGGCTATTTTTGATTTACAAACTAAGCAAAATGAACTTCTCTACAGTATAAAAAGTTTGGATTCTGATTCTGCCCTTCAGCTGATATTGCACTTTGTGTGTTTGATTTTCCCTGTGGTCTAGGTGAGAGCAGTATACTTTTGAATTGCTGTCTCCCTTTCTGTCGTTCATTTCACTGGTTTTGGCAGATGAAATTCAGTTCTGCTTTGCCAGCAATAGTTTGGTAGTTTGGTTCTTTTTTTTCTTCCAAGTCTTCAACACTACTCCCAAAGCTGTCCTCCTTTTGACAGCATAAAAACAATCTATCTTTTAGCATAAACTCCAAGACATTCCAAGATGGAAAATGTTTAGTTAGTTCTTCAGGTCTATTAAAAATAAAGTTTTGTCTTTTCCTTATTGTCAGGTCTGGGTTGTTTGATAGTCATCTATTGAGATCTTTTTACAGTAGACTAAATTTAGCAACCAGAAAGAGCAATAAAAACCAAAATCATTGACAGGGAGAATGTTTTGATGTTACTAAATCTGAGGAAAATTGATCTTAATGTGTGAAAGCAGAAATGTTTCACCTAACCCAGGATTTCAGTCTTAACTATAGGCTAAAATATGAATTGAAAGGTGGAACTAATAGAAACCTGGATCTCAGATCCTTTCGGGTACTCTTTGTTTCATGAACAATGTAAATTTTAGGTGTCTAATTTAGTCAGTGTGAAAGTGGCAGTCAGGGCTATGCATTTGGCACATTGTGGAATGCCTTCAACCTGATGATTTATTTTGTGCAAAATTAACATGCTTTTGTGGTTAACTTACAGCTGCCACTCAGGGTGAACTTCCTTCTGAATAGGGGGCATTGCTGCATAACCTTAGTTTAATATAGACACTGCTTATGAAGCTTCTTGCTGGGATGTACTGAATGATATACTCTTAGCTCTAATCAGGAAGTAGTTTTTTAGCTTTTAGGTCATATTCTTTCTCTGTATGACTGAAGATGAAATCTTCATTCGAAATTTAAACTAAACATGAACTGCAATGCTGGGTATTAGTAGTTACACACCACATAAATGTTATGATGGGTAAGCAATCACTTGTTTATCTGTAAACAGTATTTTTTCATACTGGTTATGAGAACGCTTATCTTTAGTTTTAGAGGAGTTTACACCTGTCCATTTATGCTTGGAATTGTACTTTACTCAGTTTTCTTATCTCTCACAATATCACCTTCACTAGAATAAGTAGGGAAACTATAAAAGAATAACATTATGCAGAAAGCTGCAGGCACATCCTGATTTTAAGGTGTGATGTCCCATCAAAATGTGTTGATGACAACGTGCAAAAAAAGCACGTTAGAACAGAGTATTGAAGTGTTTGAGCTGCTGACTTCATTTTGAAGTGCAACTTTAGCTTCAAGGTAGACTAGCTCTCCTTTTTCCTCTGAAAATGAATCCACCAGGCTTACTTAACTGAATTTGGATTTGGTCATGCTCTAGTGCCAAGGTTACCCTGGGGGAAAGATAACTGAAATAACGGGGGAGGAACAGGTTTTGAATTTTGTTCATAAAATGTAGACGCTGGTTAATTTTTCATTGAGTGGAAAGAGTTCACTTGTTCTAATAGAAATGGGTTTCTGATTTTTTTCCATGTTTCTGTCTGAGATGTTTAAACTTGTGATAGATGCTTTTGGTACATCCATTACACTGCACGAAAGAATGTCCTCTAAACAAAAAGTTTGACTGTGCCTCGTGAAAGAATGTCAGCACAACTCAGGCTATTTTTTTTCCAGCAAATGCCAAACAAACTTTTGCTTGTTCTCCACTTTATTAATGTTTAATTATCCTCACTGAGATAAATTCAGAGACCATAACACAGATTTTTACCCTACTTTAGTCAAACACTTTGTGTTCAGGATGAAGCTATGATTTTTAAAGCTATCTAGTTTGTACTACCATGAAGAGAAATTGTTTTACAGTAGTTTCCTGTACCTGGTATAACTTCTGTTTGCTCCTCTGAGCAGGTGGTTGGACTAGATAACCTCCAGAGGTGCCTTCCACCTGAACTATTCTGTGATTCAGCAACTGCCACTAAAAACGTGGGTGTTATTTTCAGTTTGAACTTTGCAGACTTCAGCTTTCAGCCCCTTCATCTTATTTGGCTTGCATTTGCTAAAGAACATTTTGTTATTGAACATCTGTTCGCTGTTTTCTAAATATAGATTATGATCAAGTCTTTACCTTAATTAAACCAAGTAAAATAAGTTACTTCAGTCTATTTACCATTGCATATTTGCCTAATTTCAAAGCAATCTCGTTCTTTTTAATTCCAGAAGTGTTTGGTTTTATGTATGCAAGCAATATATTTTTAAATATCATGTTGTCATATTTACCACATGAAGATTGCAGTAGATCTTTACTCCAGTGTTATATTGGGAAATGGCATTCAACTGGCAAACATCATAAAGTTTTAAGTTCTCTTCCAGGCTGCTCCTTTATAGGGTCTTCTTTTATCTTCAGTAGTTGACTTAACTCCTGCAGGTTTATTGTACTAAGGTAATGAACTAAATATTTTACTTGTATTACTACCTTTATGTGTTAGTTAACTGTCCTCAACATTTCTTATAAAACATTCTTTACGGTATCTGCAAATTTCAGTAGTACTTGCATTTTTTCCTTTTGGAAATAGAAACTAGAATTATGAACATAGCGTGGGTGAGCACAAGTCCTACTGACCTTTTCTCTTTATGAATATTCAAATAATGCTGTTTTACTTGATCAGAGTTATGAATGTGTACTGTACCTTTGAAAGGTAGGATGCTCTGCAAAGTGCAGAAGCTGACTTGTTTGTAACACTGCTGCTGTGATTGTTTTGATAATTCCTGTATTTTACCATTTTACAGAGGGGAAATAGAATGCAAGTGCTTTGTTAAGAGTTTTTTTAGCTCAAACCATTTTTAAACATGTCATCCTGCTTAAAGAGGATGTAGGAAGAACATCACTATAATTATTTATTTATTTTCTAATGAAAATGGATCAAAATTCTATACATATTAGTCCTGGATGGCTTTTATTTTTTTTAATGAGGTCCCTAGTGCATAGCTATGTATCAGAGAAAAATAAATCGGAAGAATATTGTGACCTACATATCTTAATATATTAGTATAATGTTGGAAGTGCTTTTAACCTCTCAGTTAAACTAGTCTGATGTATTTAAGTAAGAAAGTCAATATGCATCTGTTTTGGAAGGAATCCCAAAGCCATTAACATTTTTAATGCTAATGTAATCTTGAATGTGCAACATAAGTATAGCTGACATTAATTCTGCTCTACAAAACATTAAAATTTCAGTTTTACTATACAAAAGGCTTCTATTCTCTGACCTGAAGTAATTAAGTTTGTTCAGAATGAAGCTCATATTGCATTTCTAGCGCAGAAATTAAAGGAATAATTTAGAAAGGAGCATTAGCTCTGAAGTCAAGCAGTATGCCCTGCTGTGATCATTTTGTTCTCTTGGTACTCGGAGGGTTAAACGGAGATGGTGGATGTGCTGTTTGAAGTGTGTAAAACTTGTAGGGAAAACTGCCTTGGGCACTGCCATCCAAACTGGCTAATTGAATTCTTTTTTTGTGCTCTAGAAAATAACAGTATGAATACAGAAGAAACATCAAAGGAACACTTGACCATGAAATGCTAATATAAATTATTCTCTGTGTTTCTTGGCACTCTCAATCTTCTGATTTTAACTTTCGTATTCTGTCACAATATTCTCTAAACTGTGTTCACTTAGAAATTAGTTTCTCTATAGAAGTGCTACTGCTCCAAAATAAACATGACCCTTGGGGCAGAGGCTGCGGTAGTTGCCTATACCCAGGGCTGGGAGGCTCAGGCAGATTGAATCAGATCTGCAGCAGCCATGTATGGGCTGAAGGGCAAGGTTCTCAGAGCAGCACCCCAGGAGCATTGTTCGGGAGCTAGGCACTGTATCCCTCAGTGGGTGGGATACAGCTGAAGTTTTAAGCCCCTGGACAAGCAGAGCACAGATCTGCCAGTGAGCTGCTATTTCTCTCACAGAGTATCACAGCCCGAGCTGACCATATAGCTAATCTGCTTCTAGAGCAAATAGAGTGGGGATGTTGGAATTATTTAATGGGAAGTTTAAAATAATTAACTGTTATTGCAAAGGTATTATGATCCAGGGAAGAGAAATCATAGGGAATCTTAAGTTACTTGAGGGGGTCTTTTAGATATATCAACAAGTTAAACTTTACTTGCAAACTAAACACCTAAGACACCTAAACAAGGCAGGTTGTTTTTTACTTGTCATATCCTCATCCTTACAAATACATTCTGAAATCCTCATCTTGCTTTATAGAAAGCTTTTTCCAACAGGTCATATCATTTGGAGAAGTATTTAACAATCTCCCAACATAACTTTTCTATTAATCATTAATTTGCTTAAATGTAATCAATCAATGCACGTATGACATTATAGACAGGAAGCCTGCACTAAACAAGGGTGCTGGTGAGGCGAGGACCCCACAGCTTGTTTGTGGAGGGCTCTCCTTTCCCTCCCTCACAGGCCTCTGGGGCTCCCGCCTCCCTCAGGGTCAGGTGTGGGTCTCCATGAACACAGGGAGATGCCAGGATACCTCAGGAATATTCTCTCCTCAGATGTTCTTGCGAAAATCACCCCTTTGGTGACGGGTGGGTATTGCCAGCTGGTGCCTGTGCAGGAGTGCGGTGGGCTGCCCGCCATGACAGAAGGTTCTAGAGCTGTGGGGAGAGGGAGCCTGGCTGGGGTTGGGGGGTGCAAGGCCTTGCCTGTGGCTGCCCTCAGAGGTGACCACGGTTTCTGGGGACACTCACCTCTGTCAGGCAAACCTGAGGTTTCTGTGTTTCCCTTTCAATTCTATGTTTTAGTAAAATACAGCCGGAGAGCCTGTGTGGTGATGTGGAGTGCTGACCGGCGGGAGCAGGGTGAGGTGGAGCCGCCTCAGTGCACCCAGGGCCTCTCCTGTAGCAAGGGGTGAAACAGTCCAGCCATGGCTGTGTCTTGCTTTACAGAGGGAAATTTCCTAAACATCAAAAAGCAGTAGAGGCCCTTTTTAGGAATTTGTGTGCTTTGTTCCACAAAGGAAAAGTGCTATTCTAGGCACTGTAATATCACTAAATCAAAACAGACGTTAAGGGAGTAATAACTCTTAAGTTACGGAGTTATAAGATTTATTACTCTTCAAAAAATAACTAAAATAGGAAAATGGCTGCTCTAGAAGTTACAAGCAAATTCAGAGGTTTATCAGGAATATTGTTTTTCAGGCCCACTTTAAATTGGTTAAGAGCAACATTGTGTAATGGAAAGCTGGGGTAGAGTTGTTCATTGGGAAGTATTAAGGCAGTGAAAGCTCCTGGATATTCCTGGATCAGTGATCAGCATGAGCAATCCTGTGTCCTTTCTCATCCCTTTTTGGTGTGGCTTGTGCCTTCCAAAGTTCTAAGCTCAAGCAGTTATGTGACTACTGCAAACAAACTGGACCACTGCTGTTTTCTGTCCCTTGTGCACAGCGTAGACAGTCAGGCCTTGAAGCAAAAGATGGAGCAGAAGAAACTGACACAATGGACACACGATGTTTAACATCTTTAGCATTGTACTTGTTGTCAAATATTGTCTGTTTACTCCTCCTTCCCATGCTTTATAGTAACACAATCTACCTAGTGATAGGTCTGACATGACTGCACTCCGCACAGCTTGTGCAACAGGTAACAAACATTCTGCCTGATTTAAGGCCAGGCAGTGTAGCTCTTGCTCTGCACATCATTCAAAATCTGACGTGCCACATTAATTATATCCAGTTACTTTTTTCTCACTACCATGAATCTGTCCCCCCTGCTTACATTTATATTGTTGCTGGTATTGAACACGAGTTTCAGGACTGTCAAGGGACGAATAGATCCCTGAGGTTAACTAGCCACAAGAGAAGTCAAGTGTCCTAAGATTGTAAAGTAACCTTTTGATCGTGACAAACTCAAGAGATCATTTGTCTTTACATGTACCTCTGTAAGAGAGAGCTATCAGCATAAAGCCACCTTTTATTTCTTCACAGGAAATTTAAAATAACCTGTACTTATTGGTTTTTGTTTATTTTACCACAGGATTGTACAGTGTATGAAACAGAAAATAAAATTCTTCATGTGGTAAGTAATCTAAGTATTCTGCTTTGCTCTTCCCTAATCCTGCCCCATTTACTTAAATGATATTAAAAAAATAAAATTAAAACTACTATAGAAAAATGAAGTTCCTTACTGTTTGACACAGCTTCTGATGAGTTATAACAGTTGCTAAAACTGAAAGTTTTTGTAAATAAGATCAAAACCTGCAAGAGAGAGATCAGCTTGCACGTTTTGTGACCCTGCCTGAAACTGACTTAGTAAAAGTTAGCTCTGCCTCCTACCAGCCAGTTTACTGACTGCCCCAGTACTCTAGATTTAACACTCTAAAATGTCTTTTTTTACATCAACATAAAGAAATGGAGATCCTACCCAAACAATAGTAATAAAATAATACCCACACCTGTTTATTTTAGCAGGCAAAGCCAGATACTCCCTCTCACTCCCTTGACACAGTTCCTATATTCCTGTTATACCTACAGTTAATTGCAAATACATAATTATTGCTCTTAGATTGTTTGAGAAGCTTCACAGTACTCTTACTAGTATAATACACCTATTAGGATTGCTGGCGTGGAATTCCAGTAATGGATCACTCAGACCTGGTGCGTTCACTGGTTGTCACACTGAGCCCTTGGTGTACAGTGTGCACACAAAAAATACAGTGGTGAAGAGGAATGGAACAATCTTATATAAAGTTATTGATTAGATACTGGCTTGTAAAGTTCAAATACTTTATATTTTACTGGCACTGAAAACTTGTACTGACTAACGGAGACAGAGTTAAATCCTACGGTGAAAGGGAAATCTCAAAGGATTTGCAAGTTCAGATAAGCTTTTGACAAGCTCTAACCAAGTGCCTGACTCATTTTAGCAGGAAAACAAAAACAAAACCCCCAAACCTTTTACACATGCTCTGCTTCCAGTGGGGATTAAAATATGTCATAAAACATTTATGTGCTGTTAAATTCAGAAAGCATGCAGTGACTTTTAGAAAATAGCTTACTATTCTGAAATAGCTTACCTGATTCTGAAATGGACTTCTGAAAGCACCTGAAATCTTCTGGGATTTGGAGTGTGTGTGTGCATCTATGTATATATAGATACATATATGTACATTTTTAACTCACGATTCTAACTGCATATGACTTTCACAAATACATCTTTAGCACGAATATTACTTTTGACTTTTCTACCTCTTGTTGGTGGTAACCTGAAAAGATGGAAGTGAAGAGAGAAAAGTTTCCATTTTTAAGCCTTCCACAGGCTCAGCAGTGAGAGTGTGGTGAACCTTAAGAAGCCTAAATCCCAAGGCAGTAGAACTCATCTTAGCCTGAGCAAAATCATGTGAAACTACCTGACCCAGAGCATCCTGGCTCTAAGAATTGACCTGATTATCATCATAACTCTGGGTAAAGTGAGAAGAATCACCATCTTTCTAGCAGCATCTTAAAAAAAGAAAATAATAAAATTAAAAATTGTTTCAAGGACACTGAATTAAAGAATAAGCTTTGTAAACAGTTAATTTCCTTTATGGTCTCTATATTTATAAAAATAAATAAAAAATAAGAGAAATAATTTTGATGCTCTAAAGTAAAAATTTACATTTGTAAGAAAATCTGTAACTTTAAAACACCACATGGCATTTTGTTCTATTTCTGAAAGATATTAAGAAAGATATACTTAGAAGTAAATGCAGATTTATAGAATGGTGATCGATGGTTGACTTTCTTCATTGGCTACTGGAGATATTCACAGAAGTGTAGATTTGTTTGGAATAGCTCCGCACTGAGGGAGAATGTTCTCAGCTGTGATCACAGGGCACAGATGCCATTCCCTCAGTAGTTATGTGACTGGACTGTGTCTGCTCTGCACTCAAGTATTATGAGAAAAGACAAACTATGAAGGAGTCATCTTCAGGATCACTCTAAACTGCATGTTGGAGAGCCAGGTTTCTTTTTCTTTTTGATATCCATTCAGCAAATGTGGTTATTGGGACTACCTCAGTTCTTTAGACTTATGCCTCTCGTAATAAATAAATGACAACCTGCTAGTTCTTTCTCTCAGCAGTACATACAGATTATTAACTATATCCGTTCTACCACCCAAGCAGTAGCTGCCATACCAAAAAAACCTTTTGTGACATAGAAGTTTGTATGTCTTGTTCAAGACTTTGTGGTTACCTAGAGAGTCTATTGTCATGGCCCATTGAGGGAAGTTTAACAAATGAATGTTGGTGTTGAACAACCTGTAAAACTGTATGGAAAGTTCCTCTGCAACAGGTACTGAACTTCTTGAAGAACCCTTTTCTTGTTTGAGATTTTCTGAAGCACGGTAGTATTGCGCCATCTGGAGAGTGTGCACTTTGCTTCTGTGTGCTTTCAGAAGTAGTACTCAAGACTTTCGTACTTCCCTTTTTTTCAGTGCCCAAAATACTTTAGCATATGTTGGTGTATCATTTCATGTTGATCGTTCATACCAAACATTACTCCCTGACCCTGGCCTTGGCATTATTTACAACTGGTGTCAGGTCTCTCTTGTATCTGCTGAACAACTTTTGCAGCAAACTGATGTTTTTAAATACTCTAATGCAATTTTCTTGAATATTTTCCTCATGATAAAATCCTCCATAGATTTTATTTAATTTTCTGAATCCTGGGGAGATCTTACAGATTCATAAAAGTAAATTTTACTGAAACCTTCTTTGTTTATTTCATTCCAAAGTTTTTTTACTGAAAAGGTATTTGAATTACATCAGAAAGTAGAAAGTGATGTGTCTGGGATTTAGTCTGCATCTAATCTATATATATGATCTTAAATGTCAAGGCACAAGAGAGGGCTTCAATTTGAAATCGTCATAGTGTTTTGATATGTCTAATTCAAAAGCTGGATGAAAGCATATACTCACAGACAGGGTCAAACATGAATTTATACGTAGAATAAGCAGTAGGGTACACTTTTTGAGCAAGCCAGTTTCTATGTCCCTGATGGGAGAAGACAGGACCTAAAGTTTTGTTTAGGGGTTCTGGCCCAAAGCTGAAACTACTAGAAATATTTTGGGTAATGACGACCTTTAGATGCAGTCATGCATATCTGAATGGGAGACTTTGCATCTTGCAACTAGTACAGAATACAGATGCCACATCCAGTACTCCAGAGCTGTACTTGGATTTCCAGATGAGTAACTATACAGTGAATGGAAACATAATCTCTAAATTCAGGCAGTTAATTTACCCATTGTGACAACTTTATTTGTTTAACTTATATGTATAATATCAAATGAGTTATTATAAGTCTTCATGCTTTTGTAAATGCCTGACATAAAACTTCCCTTAAGAGATTTCACTAGAATTTGCTGTAATTAGGGAAAATGAGAGTATAGTCCCCAAAGGAAAATAGATGCATACAACACAACTTTGACCGGAAGAACATCCAGAAATTCATCCATATGAATGCTTTCACTTTCAAATTAGGTTCAAATATTTTTAGGCATAGTCTTTTTGAATGAAAGCTTTAAGCAGCAAATGCAAACTTGGGAATCAATCTTTATGTATGAAGATTCTCCAAGAGTACAGATCAATTCCTTTCTAATCCATATAGTTACAGTTTGCCTTTGAGAGACATGTTTAATCTTTCAGTAATACTGTGCAATGGAGTTCCTACTTGGAAGGTGTGTGTGTGGATTGGCATTAAGATTTTGAGATCTTTAGCTGGAAGGCAGGATAACAAAATTATTGCACAGTTGCAGTGATCCAGAATATCAGTTAAAGGATGTGTTCAAAGATGCATAAGAATTTTACTTCAGGAAATTAATTAAATAAGGCATTCATCTGCCAATGTAATTTTTAACAAAGGAAACACTTTCTAAGTTGTTTAATGCAGAATTCACCTAATGATCACTGCTGGTAGGGTTGCTCTTTTGGTAGCCAAAATAGATTATTGAGTTGGTGGATAAGGCATTTATTTTGACATTTTTCACTTGTCTTCCATTGTATTTATACTGATACATTATAATGATAGCTAGGATGAAGTCCATCAGGTTGTTTCTGGTTTTGTGTGTATTTGGAGTCGAGAAGATAGTTCAGATACACAGATGTTCCCAGTGCACAGTAAGATCTTTTGATCAGAGGAACATGCGTGTACATGCATGTAAACTTTTTTGAAAGTTATGGATATTTTCTGTTCCCTTAACTTCTTGTTCTTGACTATCATATACCTGTGGTTTTTACAATGCTAAGAAGTAAAATTATCTATTCTCAATTAGTTCTCAGAATAAGAACTTCTTCACTAGTGGTTTCAGTTTAATATGAGGAATTATATTGACTTTTTTTTCTTCGTAGTGTAAAACCTTGTCTGGGATTTGTGACCACATCATTTCGCTCTCATCCGATTCTCTGGTGTCACAGTCAGCACATCTTGAGGTAGTTCATCTCACCAGCATTATGCCCAGTGAGGGTTTGGTAAGTAGCAAACCAGTTTAAAGTTTACCTGTTAGAGTACAGAATGCAAGCCTCAATTCTTCAGGGTGATAACTTTTTTTGATCTATCATGAAATCAGAATGTATTTACATGCAGTGGCCTACTTATTTGGTGAACTGATTCAGATTTCTGAAAGTGGTTTAATTAACATTTATCTAAATAAAGAAATCGTATTTTTTTGTTAAGAAATTCAAACCTTTTTTCACCTAGGGCTTCATTTGCAACTGATAACTCCATGAGCAGCTAAAGAAAGGTTATAGCCATTTGATAGCCACATTGCAGGTTTTGACATGTACCAAAGTAATCCCCAAATACATACATATACAAATAAAATGAGCTAAATATCGTTAATGTGGTTTGAAAATGATTGGTGGAAGATATGTTTATTGGGCTTGCATAAAAATAGTTATATGCCTCCCTAAGGATTCAGTTCAAATAAAGCTTTCACAAATATCATCCCAGAAACAAAAGGGAATCTCATAAGTTATTGTTCACTGAGCAGACTAGTCAGGTGTCTTTTGAATGCCCCAGCTGCTCTGCAGTAAAATGGGTCACACCATTAACATTTTCTTCAGAGCTAATAGTTTAATAATTATTTGGCTACCACTTTTAAACAATAATGTACTGTTACATATTTTGGACAAGGGATTTTTATGATGTTTTAAGGGCAGTGGGTAAAGTTTTTTATCTCCTCTCAGTAGTCCTTTACTTTACATTCTGCTATTGGTAGGCTGCAGGAGGACAGGGGCTGTGCTTGGGAGCCTCGTACCTCAATAAAAGCTAAAGCATAAGGTAGCACTGCAGGCATGAGGATGTTCTTGCACATTCTCCTCAAGAGAGACTACTTTTCCCAGTACAATCTCATATAATATCTCCAGCTGCCCTCTAAGGGTTTGGGTTTGGTTTTCTTGGGTTTACTCCCCCCCAGCCCCTAAAGAGGAGGTATCCAAGAATGTTGTTCCTGGGTTGGCGGAAGCAGCTGAAGGAGGAAAAAAGGGAGGAGTAGAGAAATTGGTAACCATAAGACTTATCTGCCAAATAGCCCAGCTTTAACAAATAAAATACATGTGAGTGTTACTATAGGCATTCTGGCATGTTTCTTGATTGCAATACAGCGTGATTTACAGTTAAATTTCTGCTAGTTGAGATGTGGTGTATCATTTCAATATCTTACTCTTTGTTCTGACATTGAATAGCATGAATTGAATGCAAATCCTGTCAAAGTTACAAGAACATAATTTTGAGGTGTGCATATTAATTTGAGAATGGTGTATTTTAATAACATGAGGAGATTTTGTATGACCGCATAAGTTTACTTTATTCTTAGATTAAGTCAACAAAGATCATTACAACAGTATAAAATGCATTTAATTTTAATTCTGTGGCATCACAGATGCAAAGCCCAGTATGTAATCCTGAAGACAGATGAAATTTGCTTGCTGTGTTCTTGCATCCCAGTGGCGAAATGTGTTCCCTTTGTGGCCCAGTTTCCCCTCTTGGTCTGATTTCTGGGTTAGTTCAGGGATGTCCAGAAATACCTGGTCATTTACAGTTTGTGTAGTATATATGCTGTAAATCTGTCAGTGCTTTCGACTCTCATTAGGACTAATACATCCTGTATGCTACCAGTCTGGATCTCTGTAGCTTTCCTTTCTATCAAGAACTGTAATGTATTTCTGCTGGTCTACTTAGAGGAAAGGTCACCCTCAGTGCTGAAGAGAATGTGAACAGAGATAAGATGCCTTTTCCTCAGAGATAATGCAGTATAACAAGCAGGGCTTGGCAGTGCTAGTGTTTCCTGTTCAGTGATAGCTTTAGATCTAGGACAGGGGTGTAGACTGCTGGAGAACAGAAAGAGTGTAGCCTGCTTCAAAAATGGCATGTCTGGTCGTGAGCTGAAAACATGCAATGTTAGGCAGGTGTCTTTCCAGAGCCCCTGGGAAATAATGATATACTTTCTAAGCATCTTATCATAAAGTATCAGAGTATGATTTAAATCTTTAAGGTGTGAGTGTCAAGATGAGAGTTGACTGCATTGTTGCAGCCTGTCATGTGGACCACACTTCCCTCCACACCGCTCTCGTTACTAACAGGACATCAAGTAGATAGGGCTGATGCTGTGATCATGCTGTAGACTGGACTCCATCACTGGGTGGAAGAACCATGGTTTAGTCTTCACCCACAGTGCACGCATAAATCTATAGCCAGCAAAACTGCAGTAAATGGGCACTGCTGACAGAGGACAAGAGACAAATACTGCAATCAAAATTGCCTGACTATTTTTTCCTTTTTCTTCTTTTTCTTTAAGAAGAAGTGAAATCACGGTGAATCACGGCATTTTCTGTGCTTAATTGTGAAGGCACTGTAACATGTTAGGTTGGAAAGTTCCTTATAATCAATTTTGCTGACACTGTGTTCTGTTTAGAAGAAAATATGAAAAAGGACTATAAATGGGAATAAAAGAAAAATCATGTGAAAAGGAAAAGAAAACATTAATCAGAATCAAATATAGAACAGAATAATGAATTACAAATGGTTTTCTCATGATTGTATAGCAGGTTTTTTTTTTCCACAGGATCTCTGTTCCATTCAAGAGAAAAATGAGTGCTATTCACTGAATGGAATGTATTCAGAGTTCCATTTTTATCCTTACCATTCAGTGTAGGGGTTGAGGTCTTATTTACCGCACTTCAGCTAAGCTCTGCATTCCTTTGAGTTACTAATTTCATTGTGAGTTCTTGGGTTTGGGGTTTTTTATATGGCCTTACTGTGTGCTTCACAGACACCAATTAATTCATCCTCACAACACACTTGTGAAAATTATACTGTAATCTTAGATTTATGGATAGGAATCTAGCAGAGTCATTTGGGTCAAAATTCCCCAAAATCTATTTTTTAGAAGCAGCTTACCACCATACGGTTGTTCAGAACACTTGTTACTTTTAGAGCATAAGTTTTACACAGTCTCTCTTGCTTTTAAGTGTAGCTAAGGTTTTCAAAGCTATTGAGAACTCGAGCTTGAAATTCAAACATTTTGGCACCTAGAAAATTGACACAATTATTTGCCATCAGTGAAAAGCATGGTGTAAATTACTCAGATTTATATAAGAACACAGTTATCTGGAATGATACCCAGTTGACTTAATTATAAGTCTTCCTTTTTTTTCAAAACTCCATTTGCAAACTGGTTTCATTATATGCCTTCTAATTTCTTCCACACATGAGCCAAAAATCCTATAGACATTGCAAAGGCTTACACAGAAACTGGATTAATTTCCAGGCCCAAGTCCATGCAGTTGCACAGAGTCAGAACTCCTGTGGGGCAGTGTCTGTGTTTAATTGTTTAAACAAATTCTGGATCATAAGCATTTTCACAAAGGGTCTGTATGTCATTTGAATGTGCATCTGCAGTTCCATCATTTTCTAACCTTATGTCCATGCTTTTATGAGCTTAATAGTTGGGGGATTTTTTGGTGTTTTTTTTTTTTGGTTTTTTTTAAACTCTCTTCTTTTTCAGTCTGGTTTATAAAAAAAGTCTTACCTCACACATTGCCCAGAACACACTCTCTGTTGGTAGTTTCACGGCAGTTTTTGCCATGCAGAATTTGCATTGGGAAGCACACGTTTTAGGTTCCATTCCAAGTTCTGATGACTGTGTTTGTATCCTCATCTCTGCAGGCATTTGTTTGCCTCCAGAAACATACTGGGATTTTTCCTCTCTCTTTCCATTCCTTCCCTGACTATACCCATCATACCTGTCAGTCTAGTTGCTTCCTCCTTTTCTTTATTTAGCTGCTAATTTTTCAGTGGCAAATACTAAAACACCCTCCATATATTTTCTATTTCATTTTAAAATAACTTTAAAGATTGTAAAACACTTTTTCTTCTGAATTGTAGTGCTGGAGAAGGTAATATCATTTACATCTGACGTGTACTGCATGATCAGCCTGAATAAGATATCTGGAAAGCAAAGCATGTTTCAAACAGCCAATTTCACAAACTTGAAATCAACTCCTGTACTGAGAAAGTATTAGACTGTGAGAAGCACTGTCAGCTCTGACAGAAAGAGAACATGCATACGGGTGTTTTTATGAAATAGAATAGGGTAAAATAACTTCAACTTTATGATTTGAGAAAATTCCCTTCCTTGGCTTTTTGTTTTTCAATTCTTTGTGTTATTTATAGTGTCATCTGTAACATAACGAAGGACACTGGATTATTTTTATACTTACAAATGTTTTTTACAAGTTGTTTTCTTACTGCTTAGGGAAAGATAGGTTTCCATTTCATTGCACTGCATGGTAAACTTCCTTATGGAAGTTTTACTGTTAAATAATCAAAGTCAGGCTAAGAGAACAGAGTGTTTCGTATGAGGTGATGGATATGGAGACTTCTTGGAATGGGAGCAGGGAGGGGTTTTGGAGGTTTGGGGCTTTTTTCTCTTCTCCTACTCTTGGATGATCAGGCATTGTCAGTAGTGGAAGATTTTTTCTATTAGAGCCAGTATTATTTCAGACTAAACTTTTTCTTAATGTTCTGACCTCAATGTGCTGTATGTATACATGCAACTTTAATCTTCTTTGAGGAGATTAATGATTACCCTTAAGCAAGAAATTCTAACCAGGCAGGCTGTTGGGCTTTTATTGTTTGGTTTTGTATTTTCTGACGTCTGAGGAATGTTTTGCTTCTTGAATGCAGTAGCACTATTATTCCTCTTCCTTCCCCCCCCCCCCCCCCTTGTTGTCTCTTGTGTCTGAGCTTCCTACTGCTGATAGAAATAGTATAACCTGTCACCCTTTAATTGAGATATACACTATTTCTATCCACAGCCTTGTTAACTTTTCTGCAGAGGGAACTTTTCCAGTTTCATTTAATAATTTAAGGGAAGCAAAGTTTGTGGGAATAAACATTTTTATAAGACCAGCTGTGTATCACTGGAAAATAACCCCAAAACCAAAGAGACAAGCTGTCAGAAACAAACCCTGTCTTTAAACCCTTTCTTTATTAAAGGTTATTCATCTATCTAATGTACAGTTACCCTTTCAAATAATTCTTCTCTTTCTGTGGAATTTGTAATTTAACGTGATGGAAACCAATCTTTCCATTTGTACAAGAAAATAACTGCAAGAGAATGCAAGAAGAAAAAGTAGAATATGAAGGCAGCTTTTTTTGTGGAAATACTCATGTCTGTCCAACTGTTAGTTCACATTATTTTTTAAAGGCTTAGAGAAACTTAAGCTTCCATCATGCTTGACATAAAAAGGTTATCAAAGCTTACCTTTTTTGCTGTCTATGGGTTTGGTAAGATTTAGTAAAAGGAACATAAGAAAGAAGAATAAACTCTCTTTTGAGTTAGATGAATGTATTTTAAAGACTTAAGAAAAAACAAAAAAGAAGTTAAAATGTCAGGTTAAACTGGGGGGCAGGAAGCCCAAAGAGGACCAAAAAGCCAAAACAAATCAAACTCTGCTTATGTAGAAGAAGAATAGAAAATACTACTGTATAGCAGGAAAGAAAGTAGAGGCATTTAGCATAAATGTGGGCAAAGTACTGCAGCAGATGAGGTAGACCAAAAAAAGATTTCAAGAAAGGCTTTTTAATGGCATGAAATTTAAGTGAAAACTCTTTCAGCCACCTTCTTAAAGCTACCTTGTCAGTTTGCTTATACATATATATATATATGTATTATCTGACTATCTTGTCAGTTGTTTATATGCCTCTGTCCAAATTTGATACTTAAAACAAGGTTAAAGAACCATTCTACATTTGGGGCAAAAGATTAAGGAGTGTAACTGTTCCCTGGTAGTTTTTAGCATTACAGACCTGAATCTTGGCTATTGATGTTTCATTGTGTTGTAAAAGTCAAGCCTGTACTCCTCTCCTTCTAAAAGTGCTGTTGAAGATACATAGACCACTATACTGTAGTTTTAATACCCTGAATATTTCATGCACAAGTATTTTGTCATATTTCATCTAAGAGTGGTACGAAAACACGAACCATCTGAAAATAGGTCATTGTTACCCAGAAAGCAATAACAGCCTACATGGAAGTGTTGGAATTATGAGCCAGAAATGCTTATACCAAAAGAGTTTAGTCTTATTGTGAAATTCAGAGCTCTTCAAACATTATCTGAAATATCCATGAATTAACCTGGGTATAGTTGTTGACACATAAAATTACACTGCTGTCATTTGCAGATGTCTGGAAGAGATTTTCAAGAAAATTCTGCTTACAACTGGAAATACCATTTTCTGGGGAATAGTCTCTTCAAAATGGAATTTTAAATGGCTGGTTCCTTCCCATATGTTTTCAAAGGTCAGATTTTAATTAAAAGCTTTCAAGTCACTCTCATTAGAGGACAGTGACAGAGTTACTTGGGAACAGTCAGATTCCTGATATAACAGCCTGTGAAACATTTCCGTGTCCTGTGGCACCTCTCATATATCAATGTAATTCTTTGGAGTTTCACATTTAACATATCACATATTAAAGAGCAACTATTTATTTCTGACCCAGTAACTTGAAGTGACAAAATATTCTTTGGATATCACTATTAAAGCAGATGAGTTCCATCCGTTCTGTCTGCATAGTGATTCCGGGGCTGGATGTGTGTAGGAAAAAGCTTGTAGTAAGACTAGGGTTTGGGCGCTGAACACAGAAGGGGAGATCAGAGCTGATGGAAAGGCTGAGGGCAAATATAAACTTATTTGAGAGGAATAGCCATTCATGTTGAAAAGGAAAGACCAGAAGAAAGAGAAAAGTGGAAGACAACCAGAAAAAAAAGCCACTTCCCACTGAAAGTTTCCCATCCAGAGCCTAGGATGGATTCCAGGATTCGGAAGTTCCCTCATTTATGTGCTTTTTTGTCTGTGAAACCACCTGACAAAACATTCTTCTTATTTAGTCCTAGCTGATGTTTCTGCTCTTTTGCTTTGACAGCTTATATGGCTGAAATCTATGAAGCAGTTAGCAAGCAGTTTGTGTAAAGAGTGATTTGAGAATAATCAGCTTACAAGAGCATAGCTTCATTTCCATCACATTTATTTTGTAAACAGACATTAATAGGATCACAATAGCAGATAGGTGGATCCTCTTTTAATAAATTAGTTTACAGGTTAATTAAAGATTATGCTTATGCTATAAAATACATTATTACAGAAGAATATGGCTCTTGAATATGCTGAATCAGTATAACTGCTCTAAGTCACAGATAAATAGAAAGTAACTGTAAACAAAATAACTCTAACTAACAGTTCCAGAAGCAGTAGCAGTTGTCACAACAGGATCTACTCAGCTATTCATATCTGTGCTTGGGGAAAATAAGCTTGCTGCTTCTGTTCTTCAGCTGTGGTATTCAATCAGTATTTGCCTGGCAATTATGTTATCTGACAGAAAAAAACATCTGAATATATTTCCTTTTTTTTTTAGTCTTATTAACCATTAAAAATGCTTATAGCAGTGGAAACAGAATGAAATAATGATGAACAAAGAGATAGCCAATAGCCCATTAAATTGAAAGAAAGGTCCAGCTTTTCTGCCTAATTCAGGCTGTGAATACTTTTTCAGAGTTCACAGAATTAACAGCTCTTTAAATGACTATGTTTTGCAGTTTTGGACATTTCTTATAAAACAGAATAGATTAATTTTTAAATTGAAGTTTGATGAAAATGACCCACTTTCAAAGCCTACTTTGTCTATGTATTTGAGCAATTTTAACTTTTGAGAGGTTCTGCTAACCTGTACCAGTATTGCTAGAAATGCACCTGGAGATTCTAATCTTTCTCTTCACAAATGCTGGTTTTGAGAAGAAAAATGAGGGTGGGGTTGGGGATGAAACACATGAATCACTAAAATAGGGTTGACACAGATTGTCCTTTAGAAATAATATTTTTCTTAGTGTGACTCTTTTCATGTTGAAGGATAAATTGTCCTTCAAAAATCATCCTACAACAGAAAGCAATTGAGAGCTGGATTAAACTGTGGACAATGTTACCCGCCACATTATCTGTTGTAAAAGAACAGTCAGGTGCTGACAGTCAGCATATCAAGGACGGAGGCAGTTAGGGAAAAATGTTTACAGGGTTGGAAGGAGTGATTTGAAGCAGGGAACATAATCTGGCCTCTAGAACAGATGACATAGACTAAATAAAGCTCTTTCAGACTTGGTGTATGTTGGCTTATTGTCCAGCTGGAGACAATCAGTGGTGTCTCTCAGGGATCGGTGTTGGGACCGGTTTTGCTCAACACCTCTGTCAGTGACATAGACAGTGGGATTGAGTGCGCCCTCAGCAAGTTTGCTGATGACACCAAGCTGTGTGGTTTGGTTGATATCCTGGAGGGAAGAAATGCCATCCAGAGGGACCTTGATACGCTTGTGAGGTTGGCAGATGCCAACCTTATGAAGTTCAACCATGCCAAGCGCAAGGTCCTACACCTCTGTCGGAGGAACCCCAAGCACAGCTGCAGGTTGGGCAAAGAGATGCAGAGCAGCCCTGCGGAGAAGGACTTGGGGGTGTTGGTCGATGAGAAACTTAACATCAGCCAGCTTCAGTGTGTGCTCGCAGCCCAGAAAGCAACCTTATCCTGGGCTGCATCAAAAGGAGCGTGACCAGCAGGTGGAAGGAGGTGATCCTGCCCCTCTACTCTGCTCTCGTGAGACCTCACTTGGAGCATTGTGTGCAGTTCTGGTGTCCTC
>JANHGB010020525.1:0-51189 GCA_026283785.1 Coracopsis vasa
GGCAGGGACACCTCACACTAAACCATGTCACCCAAGGCTCTGTCCAACCTGGCCTTCAACACTGCCAGGGATGGAGCGTTCACAACTTCCCTGGGCAACCCATTCCAGTGCCTCACCACCCTAACCGTAAAGAACTTCTGTCTTATATCCAATCTAAACTTTCCCTGTTTAAGTCTGAACCTGTTACCCCTTGTCCTATCACTACAGTCCCTAACGAATAGTCCATCCCCAGCATCCCTATAGTCCTTCTTCAGACAGAAGGAGAGGGTAAAATGCTGAGTCAGTGGGAGAATGAGCAGTTCTTTTGTAGAAAGAAAGAAAATCCCAAAGCAAAACCCAGTCAGTTTAGTACAAAGAACTTGGCAACATGAGGTAGTGATGCTCTCCTGGCTTGGAGTATTTCAGAATCTTACTTTTCCATCTTCACACTTGGTTCCTGAAAGCACAAGAGCAGGATCGGGCATATCATCACCCAAATACACGTGGGTACCACGACACAGAATCTTGCCACCTTCCTGAAGTGGGATATTGGTTTCTATGGAAACAGCATTGGTACCAATTACAGGTCGATTTGCTCCTCCTTGACACTGGATTTTTCCACATTTAGCATCTCTGAAGGAGATAAATGAAACCAAAGATTAGTTAAAGAATTTTAAATGTTATATCCCTTTCCCACCACCCTTGAATCTGTTCCCATGTTTGCAGGGAGAGACCATACCTGGGCTCACATTTGGCAAAGGAGCTCTTGGAATCTTTGCCACAGTTGCCATAAGGATCACCAGCAGAATTAACTCTCTCAAAGCAAATCCCAGGAGCAGGTTTCGCACCTGAAACAAAACCTAATCAGAACTTTTATCTCATAGAAGGTGTTGTTAATAATTTTCTTTGAGCTCCTCTGATGCTTTAGGGAAAGGTGGGATGTGATCTGCATATTGATGAAGCACAGCAAAACAGTTGTGCTGGATCAGCATGCTAATTGAAGAGCCTGAATGTGTGGGTTTTCCACTGTTGTTTGTCTCTCTTGGCAGTGCTGAGCAACAGAAAATGCAGAACTCTTTCTCTTTCAGAATCTCTCCAGATATCATCCCTCCTGTGAACTCTCCTAGGACACAAAAGCTTTTAGCAAATGCCAAATCTGGTTTGGTGAAGAAAGACACAGGCCATCTGGTGAGTTAACTCCTTTCTTTTTACAGGAGTCCACATGGTTCTAGTGAGACCCACAAGAGCTGAAGCCAAAGAACATACTTCTCAAGAAAGGCCTTTTACAGTGCAATTCAGAACAACAAGAAACCACAAAAAACCCCAGTTGCAATCTGAAGTGTTATGTGTCTGTATAAACGTGACCACATTACATGGCAAAGAGCATAAGATGCTGTTAGCTCAAGCTAATGTACTGGGGAGAGGAAGGGAAACCATCCCCACCTTGATCCTCACTAAATCCACTCCTGAAAGGCTGACTTGAAAGAAGAGTTGTTTCTACCATGGTGACACAAGTAGGAATCTGGGAAGACAGGCAGCATCTGGTTGTTATCTACTGTAGTCTTTTATGATGGAGACATATCCTAATGGCAAAGGAACTTCCCCAGTGGGAGTATACTGGAAATGTTTGTGCAGACAGATTATTCATCCTTGCGTTATAGAAGTCAAAAGGTACTGTTAGAACATCTATTCTAATGTCTTATACAGACAATCTCCTGTCCGTTTTCCACTAGATTGTGACCAACAATTTAATATCTTCTAGGGGAAGATAGCATGCATTCACCTGAAATGTCTAAGAGGTAGAGGGTCTACTTCCCCAACTGCAACAATTAATTAGTCCATGTATTAGAATTTAATCCCTTTGTTCTATTGCGAAGTGTGGCTTTTATTTCTAGCCAATAATTACTGCTCCTTGTAAGATTAAGAAGCCCTTTGCTAGGGCCCTTTACTACCCCATATTTTCTTTCCATGAAGATTGCAAATAGCACAATCAATTAAATCATTGCCATTATTTCAACTACTCCAATAGGCAGACTTGCTTTGAGGACCCAAAATGGTTAGGAGATACATGGACTAAACCTCTGAACAGATACTTGCTAGATACAATTTTGTACTTTTGATAGATCAGCCAAACTAAACCAAAAAGAACTGGCAGCAAATAATGTGATAGCCTTAAGGCTGAGAATATACCATTTCTACAGCGTTCTCTGTTCCCTGATCTTTATCAGAGGCAGAACATCTGAGTTAATGTTACATTTTTCCAAATGTATGAAGCCACTTCCAAGCATGCATGTCTCTGACTGAGGGTAAACCACATCACTTATTTAAACCATCCTGAAGATTTCATTTGAAAGCCTTCAGAATGTAAGGGTTTTTTAAAATGGGGTCAAATTCCTGGAGAAGAAAACACAAATATGATTGTAAAACTCCCAGATAGTGTGGATCTTTTCACTAATAACTCCGAGATTAAAGCCTCAATTAATTATCTGCATTTCACAGTCAGAAGCTTGACTAATACTATATACTGCTGAACAGCAATCTAATGCTATTAAGGACAAAATATTACAATTTGAAGAGGCTTAAGATGGCACTCTCTTTTCCTTCTAACATTTTTACATACTGAAACTGGAAAACTCGGAAAGGCAGGCACAGAAGGAACAGAATATGAGCTGTTGGTTCCCTGGAGAGCAGGACAAGAGCTTGAAATTCTTTGGTAGATTACGATCGAGCTTGCTGAGTTCAGAATATTTCTCATATCTGGAACTATTAAAATGAACTCACACAGGATTCTTTCACTTCTTTTCATTAAACCAGACAAGACACTGTGCAAAAAGGCAAAAGTAAGATTTCCATTATCAGCATGTTGATTTCTCCTCATCTTCCCAGGGCAGGCACATTAACTTATTCATCTTGATACAAACATTAACATGTGCATATACTATGCCAGCTTTAGAAGGGAAGGGAAAGAAAAAACATGCTGTAAGCAAGAGGAAAAGTAAAATTGCTTTTTCTCCCACATTTGTCTTGCTTAGACCTACCTAGGCAAAGGAATAAGCACGCCCCCCATCTACCATGATCATACACAACTGCTATGGGTCTCATTTTTTCTTAGCTACGAGCCTTGTGCCTCAACTAGTTCAGTCCATGGCATATCATTGCAATGACTGGAGGCTTCCTTGGAGATGTGGCAGCAGCATCCCAGAGCACAGACATGCTTTTCCCTGAGCGTTGTATGGCTCTGAAACCTGCCAAGAGTGAAATGAATGCTCATGTCGTGTGCCAAAGACTCATTTAAGAAATGGTGTTAAAAAGAGAAAGAGCTCAGTGAAATATTAAGAGGGTTGAAGGTATTTATCTTCCTCTTTCATCTGGCGAAACTTTTTTGTTTGGTTGGGTTTTTTATGGAGTCAAGTGCGCTACGTATGATGGAAAGCAGCCTGCAGGAAGAACACATCTGCAGCATCCTTGCAGGGCTCAGACAATGAGTTTTAACTCCAACCAATAATACTTGACAAGAAAAAAGATCTCATGGAGTACAAAAAAATGCTCCCCTGCCAGCTTGGAGCAGTTTGTATGAAAACACCTGGTACCCGATGATCATCTGCGGCTTGGAAACCATCATCTAGCTTCAATTCCTGTCTTTGGTATCAAACCAAAGCACGTTGCTGCTTGGGAGTCAGATGGCTGTTCCCTCTCCTGGCTGGTTTCACTCAATATTTGGACTTTTTTACAGATGAAAACATATCAGAGTGTAAGAAGCTGAACAGATGGAGCTACCAAGGTAAAAGGAGGTTTTTCCAAGAATGCTTAAGGAAGAAAATTGTAATGTTGTGTTTCTGGAGGAAACCCATTTATCGTGATCGTTCCATATTAACTGAAGCAGAAAGTCCTGTCTTTCTCTATTTTCCTACCTCCACAGGCAAAGGCAAAATGATTTGTGAAAGATTTCCAGTGGTTATTAAGTGCTTTGAGCTGGATGAACAGAGTTTATTTCACTTTGCTATTGATAATTATGGTATCGTGACCCTATAATTAAGGTCCTGTCAGCTTTTCCATGCCAAGCCTTATTCAAGGGATTAAATCAGCCATTTGAAACTGCAGGAGGTCAAATCTCACCACTGCAGTTGTCAGCCTGGAGACTTTTTTCTCCCCTTCAAATGTGTAAATTGATGAGCCCATTTCTTTCCCTCTATGGTTGTAAGAAAAGAGATGTTTTACACTTTTGGAAGTGATACAGAAATGCTGCGTTACTGCAGATCAGTGCAAGAGCTACAGCAATGAGAAAACACTGTCATGGGCTCCTGAAAGAGAAGAGAGGAATTTCTGACCATGGTGCTGATTCCAGGAACACAGAAACACCCGTTATCAGGCTGGCAGTGGAAAAGAAAGATATTGCAGCTCAGTTCCCAACACCGTCTCAACACTTACTTAAAAGAATTATAGAGCTTTTATGGGTGTGGAGGGCAAAAAACCCCCAACCTTCTGAAGGTCTATTGTTCAGCTATGCCAACTAGCCCATGAACAACTGTATAGATATAAGCATAAAAATACAGTTCTCTGCCATGTGATTTGCACCTGGATTTTACATCTCATGCAGTTCATTTTACTGCACTTAATGGTACAAAGCAGACTTTCCATAAGCTCCCCATGGCCTCTCTCTTTATCCAGGTGATTCCTGTTGTTATGTGTGTGTAAGAATGCGATGGGGTTAAGCTGTTATATTTTGCATTTAAGGATTATGGTAGCTCTGACTACCTCTGAGAATACGAATGTCTTTCACATCTCCAAAAGAAAAGACCTGGCCATAAATATGTGATGATCAGAATACTTTGATTTTACTGATTTGAAATCTTCACAGGTAAATTAGTGTTTCTGCAAAGACCAGTTAGCAATGGCCTCGTCAGCTAACTTAAAGGGGAAGCCCATCTATTTTGCCTATAGGGTTGCACCTGTGAAAAAACTGCAAAGCTCTTACTCCAGTGGCAGATCTTTGTAACAAGTATTGACATTAAAATTAAGATCATTGCTGCTTAAACAAATGGTCTTACCTATGCAACAAATTTAAGTATGTTCTAATTATTATGTCAATGGCTGCCAATGGCTCCTCAAAGTCACTGGTTTTTATCTTAGTGGGGAAATACAGGGAAACACACTGACAGACATGTCCTTTCCTTCCCTCAAGAGTCATTTTCCTGTCAATGCAGAAAAAGACATGAGTCTAAAAATGAGAATCTTCTATTCTTTGGTAATCAATAATTTCTCTCTCTTAAGTGACTTTATCTGTGTATCTAGTTGCTCCCAGAAAATGCCAATGGAGTCCCAGGCATTACATAAATGTGTATTGATTGTAGTCCAACTACTATCAATAGGTCAGGTCAGTGCAATTTGGTATTTCTGAACATGAAACAAAGAAGGTCACAAGCAATTCATGCCTGTTGCTCTTTAAGGATATGAATTAAGGTAAGAGAGAGAAATTTGTGAGTTCTGGGAGCAGACTTGAATGAACGTGGTCTTTAAGAAGAATTTGTGGTATTTTCAGAGATGGTTCCTATGTGCTTCTCCCTTTTTTCACACCAAGCTTTCCATGCTATTGCAGTTAGGGAATAACAAAACATATTCCCCTATTTTGATTTGAATTTATCTGTTGAAAATAACAAGAAACCCCTCCAGGAAATGCAAGTACTTCTTTCTGGAAACAGGCTCCTATTGCTTATCCTAAAGTAAACAAGCTCTGATAGTGCTCATCATTTCTCTTTAACTAGATCTAAAAATATGAAGATTGATGTTTGTTGTTGGGCTGCTGAACATTTGTAGCCTGATGAATACAGGAAGATATACAAAAGAAGATATTGATAAGGAATTTAATATAGTGAATATAATTTTAAGAGAAGTTATTGTATTTTGCTCTGCATGGTTTCTCCAACTGGGAAGAAGAAAAAAGGAATTCATGTGATGATTGTGATCAGATTTTTTCTTTAAATATAGATCTTTTTTTTTCAAAAGCCCCACACTTCTTCACTCCACACACACAGTGTTAACAGCAATTCTAATCAATTGCAACAATATGTAAAAGGTTGAAATGTATCTTTTTGATAGGAAGTCCAGAGACAACATCTTCAAATGTCAGGTCCCTCTTTCTTCTGCAAGCAAAGCTGGAAAGATAGGATAGGACAAGGGGTAACGGGTTAAAGCTTAAACAAGGGAAGTTTAGATTGGATATAAGGAAGAAGTTCTTTACTATGAGGGTGGTGAGGCACTGGAATGGGTTGCCCAAGGAAGTTGTGAATGCTCCATCCCTGTTGGTGTTCACGGCCAGGTTGGACAGAGCCTTGGGTGACATGGTTTAGTGTGAGGTGTCCCTGCCCATGGCAGGGGGGCTGGAACTGGATGGTCTTAAGGTCCTTTCCAACCCTAATTATTCTATGATTCTACGATCACATAGTCTGTTCTCATCACACAGCCAGAATGCAGAACACAGGATTTTTCACACACAAGATGAAAGTAAAAACTGCTCTCAAAGGGAAAATAGAGAATGGTTTAAGTCAATTAAGTGACATAACTAGTGCACATAATTAAACAGGAACTCCATCATGCATGATAAATGCTACATGCATAAAAGACTGTTTGTACCATGCAGACTTTTGATCACACAAGAACCTTTGGGGCACAGACCAAGGCAGAAAGCTATCAAGATATTACATCCAACATGCTGATTATACTAAAATGAAATTCTACTTGAAGTCCTGGGAGAGAAAAAGAATGGAAAAAATGTGTACGTTATTTTTATGTCTATAGAGCACAATGTGAAAGAAATCCTCTCATGCTTCAACTATGAATGATTGGACAAATGAAACCAAAGAAGGTAAGGCTACCCATCTGTGCACTTAAGCTTAAGAAAATGATGAAACTGTATCCTGTCTTGAACCAGTCTGCCATTAAAAGGAGCAGCTTCACCTTCCCCAGCCTTTCTAGCCAAGGATCTACCACTTATGGTAGCAGAGCAGTCTTAGATCAAGTTTGGCCAGTTGCAAAATTGCATCCTCAGAAGTGCCTTCTTTTTCTTTGGGCAAATCCCATAATTTGACAAACTGTATAAATCACCTGGGTAACATAGGAATTACTGCAACTAACAACACCAGTCTTTCTGAATGGGACAGATAGCTGCAGAATGCTGCTTTCCTGCAAAATGTACGTGAAACACAGTTCAAAAATAGATGCCATTGTGCAATTGTCACACAGCATGTAAAAGGTCACACAGTCTTTGGAGCAATGACCACCTCCCTAAATCACTCAAGAAATACTGAAGTTGATTGAAGGGAGAAAAGACTTTTCTCATAGAGCTGTCAGTAATGGAACCAGGGCATGAAGTTATACGAGGATATTTAGGGGTTTAGTATTGTAACACAGAGTAGAAACTCTGATTTTGAGGGGAGATAATTAGTCCAATGCAGTTGATACCAAAACAGGCACTAAAAGTCCTCTGCAGTCTCTGATTCGACCTCCCTCAGCTAGTGTTTGAGTCTCCATGCCACCTTCCTTCCCTGAGTGCTATTACCATTTCTCGTACGTGATTTTGGGCTACACACATACTCTTTTCTTTCAGTTTTCACCACAGTTGACCATCTCTTCACTTGCTTTCAATTACCTGGCTTAACCATCTCAGCAACAAACACTTTAATTTAATCAAACCAAATAACAGCATGGCATTGTCAATTAGTCAAATGTCTTCTCAGAGATCATCTTTCTCAGATAGTGCCTCCTGCGCTCCCAACTACATCTACTGGGACTACTCAGTAATGGGACTACTCAGACTCTATGTTAAGCATCTTTCATATAAGTTTTGCTTGTGTGATTAAGACTACTTGCTGTACTACTTCAATCCAAATGGAGATCTCCCTCTCAACAAACAACAGACACTCCATGGGGCATCTGGGAAACCCCTCTGTCTATGGACAGAAGGAAAACAAGAATGGAGAGCACTGGGGGAAAGGTGGGCTCCTGATAGTCAAACTCGTTGAATGCAAAAAATCCTTATGAAGATATTCAGGGTTGCAAAACCAAGCAGGCTGCCAGCATGCAAGGAAAAAGGCTCACTTTGCTTCCTGCAGTTTTACAGTAGCAGCTGTAAGGAGGCAAGTGCAGACACAGGCAATGAACCAGCCATGTTTAATTTCTGAAAAGACTTTCACCCAGTGAATTGAAGCCAGATAGGGCCTATGTCCTTCACCTCATCTACTCCCATGTCAAACTTTAATCACACAGCAAGAGTTGTAATGCTGAATTGCAGCCTGTGATATAGTGAAGAAGTCTCTCCTGAGCACTTTCTGGGACTACGTTACACTTACACAGTCTAGGCTGCCTGTTCTCTTCGAGAATTTACCACCTCACTGTTTTTTCTGTGGAGCAAATACGTTTGGTCTGGGTAAAGAGCAGATTTTTTTGACCTACGCTGTCATGAACCGTGTGTAATATCAATTTTCAGGCATAATTGGTTACCCATGCCCAGACAAGACTGAGGGGAGTTGTGTCAGAAGGATAAGGAACAGGGACAGGTCCCTGTGAGCATGTGGAGGAATTGCTGTTGATCCCAGGGCACACAGCAGAGAAATACAGAGGACCAGTTTAACAGGGGCCATTTTTGAGTGCCTAAGCTAGAGCAGATGAATCCCAGCCAGCAGCCACTGGGAAGCCCTATGGCTTCAGTTTGCCTAGACTCACACTTGTACTGTGGTTGTGCGGCTGAAGTGATTAACCCTCTGAAATCTGTTTCCTGGGAATGGCCATGAAGAAAGCACCTACTGCAAGGTGCTGTGACAGCCTCAGCTGCTAGAATAGCCCAGAGTGCCTTGCGTGCACTGAATTTTGGTTTTGGCCATGGAGGCAAGAAGTGCACCATGTACAGTCCTCCAGGGCTGCCACAACTTGCACAAACATGACATAGTGTCAGCTTCTGCAGCACACACTGTATTTACATGGAAGAAACAATTCTTGCTCCTGTCATCTCCCTTGCCCAGCAATCTCCCAGTCGGTCTTTGGCAGATGAGAGACAAACAGAACATTGAAATTTGAAATGCTGATGGGTGCTCAAAGAAAGCAACAGGGACTATTCACCTGCCCCTTCTCATCCTTTCCTCTAGTCCTTTAACAACAGTCCTATGAGCTGCACTGCACCAATCACCATTTTATTAACCAGGAAAGCCTGGTTCCATGTTCCCATCTCCCTCTGGTCATACTACACCCCTGGCAGGTACCTGAGCCGGCCTCAAGCCTCCACTTGCCTGCTGCAGGGCCCCAGAATTATTCAGACTACAAGACTTCCTCAGTATCCCCCAGGCATCTTTCTCTCCTCGGCCCAGACATAAACAGCTCATCACTCAGAACTATAAAGACTGGAAATAAAAGATTTTGTTAGAAGCAATAAAAAATTATGGTATTTCTTTTACAAGAAGCTACCAAGTAAGCAAATACAGCTGAGTTATGACAGGCTTAAAATTAGTACAGTATAGGCATCAAATTCCAGTCATTATATGCAAGAAAGTTAATCTGAATATAAAAGTTTGTCTAGACATTGTCAGATGTCAGACTATAGAGATACAAATCTATTTTTAGTAGTATCAGAGAATATATTAATATTGAATTAGACTTCTTTATTAAACCACGAACCATGTTAAATGCCAAAAATCTTCATTTCATTTCACAGGTAAAGCCTATTTCACATCTGTATGGCACTGTATGTTACAGACTTCAGCAAGGTTTTAAAAAAGTCTCTTCTACATTGCAAATTACGTTGCTACAGCTCCATACCAATATGCACAGGCATCATCTGCCCTGTATGCTTCAGGATGCCACAATATGCTTAATTTAAAAAAGCACAAGGAGCTATCCCTTCCCTTCTTTCCCTACATCTTCATGCCAAAATACTTCCTATCCATTTTTCATTACAGCAGATTTAAGTTGCTGTTATCTTTATAATTAAAGATTAAGATAAGACAGCAAAAGTAATATCTCTGATCATAAACTGTTGTGGGAAAATGGTCAGAAACAGTTTTATAATTTTTAGTGAATCTGATAGAAAAACACACAGCATAAAAAATCTGTCCTGAATGCAAACATAGGGAAGATTTTTATCTACCATGGCACTAACAAAGAACAATAACTTTCCGTACCATTGCTTGCAACTTTCAAATCTCAGACACTTCAGCCAGCCACTTCTTCTAAAGACTTGTAGAACACTGGTTAGTTTGAAATATTTAACTGAGTAGTGGTGAGTGAGTTACAATTAAAGCATTAAAGCATGTAATTTCCTACTGATCTTAGTATCAAACTTGTTTTGGATTTCAAACGCATTTCAACTACCTGCTGGCAATATTACAGCCTTATTAAAAATATGTTTGTATATGCAATGACAGACACTCTTTTTCCATTCTTAGGAGAAGGTTGTGCTGGTGTCTGGAGTATTGAATCAATTTTTATTACTGTTAACTCCTAAGTCATTATGTATCTTAGCAATTCATTTGGCAACACATATGGTGTAGGAACTTCATTTACTAAACCAGAGTTGACTCATTCTTCTGCATTTCAGAGAACAAATGCAAGTGCCAATGGACCATCTACACCATTTCCCACTCTTTTGAATGAAGAATATGAAATCTTATCTAGTATGGTTGATTTCAGGATTGCCAGGAAAGGCTTTGGGTCCCTTTATAGTCAATAGAGCAAAATCAGTGTTTTGTAAGCTGTGATCCATCTTATCAAAGATTTACAAATCGGTTATATATATCCCTCTTCTTTCATGTAGCTTTCTATGCTTGAGAGGGTCTTAGGTCAAACTTCCCTTAGAGTCCTGAGCAAAAAAATATGCATTGAGGATGTGTCTTTTTCTTAAAGCTCTTGCTTTGGTTTGTCTTTGGCAGGACTGTGAATTTGTCTTTTTCTGATCTTGCTTGTACATGCCCACTAGAGAAATTCACTGATATTTCCAGACTTTGGAAAGGAATAAACAGGAGATTCAGGTAATGAGAAAGAGATGATAGGCCAAGTGAAAAGCTTAGAGAAGCAGCAGCATTCTTGAGATACCATACATGTGTGCAGAAAACACATAGATGCACATCACACATCTGTCCCTCTTCTCAGTGGCTCATTTCTTAACACTGGTGATTAGCACAAAGGCACTTACACAAGTGCAATGTGTCTTCTGACAGAGCAATGCAAAACGGCTTCCAGCCAGCGGGGGAAACATGGAGACAAACGGAAGCCAAACTGACAGCCAGGGCCCATCATCTCCCAAGCGGGACAATGCCAAGGAACAGTGAGGGATGAGGATGCAACAGGAAGAGGAAGAGCAGAAATGGCCACCCTTTGAGAGACAGAGATAAATCCAGTGAGAAATTACCAAATTCAAACATGTGAGCCACCTTCAATAGACCTCAGGACCTCTCTGACAGCTCTCTGTACTGAGCCATTCTCATAGCTTCTGCTGTGGACTAATCCTATTTAAAAATCTCTTAAAAAAAATTATTTCTTCATTTTTTCACCCTATTAGGTTTCCCATTCAAAAATCCACTCTTCCCAATACCTACACATTTGTATGGTCAATGGCTATATTTCTTAAATAAAATTTGTATAATATGGTCCAATAATTCTAGGGCTTTAAACTAAAGGAGCTATAATCATAATTTGTGACACAAAAATGCTGTCTGCAAAAAGCTTCTACGTTGTGAGGGTTGTGCTAAGCAGTCTAGAATGTATAATTTAACAGTTCACAGCACGTGATACACAGGAAAGCTGAGTTTTTCCATTCCTTTGCAATAACAAATTAGTCACCTAACCATTTTAATTGAGAAAATTATATAGCATATTACAGTTGAACTGCAAATTTACAAATGTAAGACTAAAAATTATTTACATTGTTTACTATTTACCTTTACAGTGTGCTGGAGTACAGCAATTATTTAAGTGCCGGTAGAGCCAGCATAAAATATTTTTCTACGGTTCTTATTCTGCACTTGCAGTCATTGCAGCTTTCTCTAGCTCAAGCTTAATTTATTGCTATAGTTATAGTGGCTTTAGTTTGCAAGTGCCGTAAAACAGTGGCCATTATTTTGGTAACAGGAATGGATTCATTCACGAGAGTAGCTTCAGAAAAGTTCCTAAAATGCACTTCTCCCCATGGAAGTTTCGGAACCACTGAGAGTCATTCCTTGTGTATATGATAACATCAGTTCTCCCGTCCACATCCAAAACTTCTCCATGGAGGTACTCGTTAGAACAGTGACCATCATCAACACAAAGCCCTTGGGCCAACCAGTACTCACCTCACCCATGAGCCTCAACCCCAATAGCCCCTTGGCCCTTTGATCTCCAGCACACAGCACCTGAGTGTCCCAACCCTGGTAGAGGGTATTTGTATTGGAGAATTGTCTAGAGCCTCCTACAGAGACCTTCTGCAGCACAGACTGGCTAGTAAAGCAAAATGGAAGTGCAGCACATCTCACTGTCCACAAACAGAGCCTATAGCTGGTTGCAGCTTCAGAGAAGGAAATGTGAGGCCAACAAAATACAGGATTAGGAGCCTGCCAGATGACGCTGACAACCAAAATGCTACTAGATACCCAATTCACAGGAGTGTCAAGGGAAGCTCTGAGGGAAAACACAAAGCAAATATCAAGAAGGGTTATGTTGAACCACGTGCCTTGCTATAAGAAACAGAGACAGTTCCCAAACTGTAACTGAAGAAATGTGACTTTTCTCATCAATTCAGCAGCATAAAATTGTGAAGGTACTAAACATATTGATGTACAGGGGGTGAAGTAATTTAACATACGGTGTTTCAGTTCACATAGAACTGAATTTTAAATTGTTTTGAACTTTGTGTATTAACTTTTATGCTGTGCCTCAGTAGAGACCTACAGCAAAGTCATTTCTACTGAGATGAATGCCAGCACCACTAGAATTTTAGGTTTAGTACCGTTCTGTACATAATTGCAGGAAGCTTGACACTTTGATGCAAAACTAATTTATGAACATATTTTGAATGAATATGTTGTGATTGAAATACATTATTAACGCATTAACTTGCTTTGCAAGTTGATGGAGAAACCTTAAATTACCATACTAATTGTTGTAAGCAGCAAGTCAAACAAAGTAAGGAAATAAATAGGTGCCTCTTTGGCCTACAGTCAAGATTTAAGAATCTCTTTTGCTCCTTTTACACTACATGGATATGTCATAAGTGCAACCAAAACTGTAAAATGCTTTGAAGAAATGTGATCTTCTATTTTTAAGCCATTATCTTTCAAAACACGTTACTCTAGCTGTACCCTTTTCTATACTATTCTGAGAGGATGCAATTAATCTGCAGAGGCAAAGATTGAACAACCCCTTTTAAGAACATAGTTCAGGGCAACTACAATATATTCCTGTATAGTGGCTAAAGTGTAGCCATCCTGAGCAGAAACTGACTTTAACCCCAGCAAATCCTATTTTAAGTAGAAGGCCATTTACATTATTAAATCAGTATGCCATTAGGGAAAACAGCAGCAGCACAGGAACAGTAGTGACATTATTCATTAGTTGGTCACAAAATGAAAATACAAATGTGATGTATCTATTCCCTGGTCTCCCATATTGCTTAATGGGGCGCCATCAAGGTCCAGGAATCAATTCTCAAGTAGGAGCAGTTCCCCTGTGCAGCTCTGAGACAAACAGCAACACTTGTACCAGCAACGTGCTTAGGGAAGAGCATTACAGCTTCCTGGCAGTCCGCCTCTAGCTCTTTCCTTGATTTGCCAGATCTTCTCCCTTCAGATTGGGAAGACGACTCCTCAAGGAATGCCACCTAAAAGCAGACAACTCCCCTTGCTAAGAAGTCCAGGGCTGCAGCCAGAGCTCTGCAGAGGCAAAGTGAAATACTTGGCATGCTCACACCCCTGAGGAGCAGGGTTGTGGCTCAACTCAGGAACTTCCCAGCTGTCCCGTGCCAGTCAGGCTGCTGGCCTCTCATCCCATGTCGCCATGCCCGTCACCTGCTGGTAGCTAAGAGTGCTTTGTCTGCTTCCCCATGATATAGAGGTCTCAGATCAGACCCCTCACAGTTTATACTACAGAAGAGCTTTCTGGGTGGTAGGTAATACCCAAATCAATGTCTGGAAGCCAGCCAGAGCATCTCTGACCTCCTACAGTGAACACCTTTACCATCTCTAAACAACCAGCCACATCTTGTATGGAAATTTCCTCTAAATCTGTGTGGTGCATGCATGAACACTTCCACACTGCTAAGTAGACCAACAACAAGCTGTGCTTTGAAGCACAAAGCCCCAGTTAACATCCCACCCCAGGCCCCATCAGATATATCACGGCAGTATGCAGAAATACACTCATGGCCATGGAGAGGAGCACGGTGGCTTCAAGAGGACAATACCAGGCAGGGCAGGAAGGAGACACTAATGCCTGCATACCAGAAGTTGGGAGGGCACTGCTCCAGTTGGGGTCTGTCTTGTCACCCTAGAAAGCAGCAGCACATGTCTGCATTCACTGAACCATACGGCTTACCAAAAGGAAGGACTCAAACCATTCGGTCTAGGATAGCTCACAGAGGGGCCTCACTGTCAGCTTGGTTCATGGCACACATCACCACTGCAGCCAGATGTACCAGGGGCAGCCAGGGACAGCTTGCCCACAACAACCGGACACATGGCCTTCAAAGGACGCCTCCTTCTCCTCCAGTCCCTTTTCACTTCCTTGCCTCTTCACCACCCCCCTTTTTTCTCCCTGCCCTGCCAGCAGCCCTCACCCATCCTCCCACCCTTCTGCCTCTGCTGCCTCCCCTCTTCCTCTGCCTGTCCTCCAGCCATGGTTGAGAACCCCCCAGACAGATTGCTTTGGAGATAAACCTATTTCCCTATCTCTTTGCCTGAACAGCAAATGTATTTGTTTGTTCCTCCGGAAAGCACATATGTGTTGCAAATAGCTGATGTGCATGTGGCAGCTGTTGAATTAAGGAGGCTGGGGAGGGCCAGCAGGTTTGTAGATGCTGCTGTGGGCAGGCAGCAAGGCACAGTGGTAGAGAAACTGCTCTGAGGCAGAGATGAATGGTGAGAAAGCAACACTGGAGCCATGGTGACAGGAGGAAACTATGCCACTCGAGTGGCCGATGTTGTGGGCAGCCTGGGGAGAAACACGGCCTTACAGGCTTCTCCTTGCAAGAAAAGAGGGAGACATCAGGGGTTCAAGCCATGCTTTAGGGTTCATAGAGGATGCTTTAGAAGCTACATGCTAACTAACCAGATGGAGTGGCAGAGGAGAGGCATCAGCGTGAAGATGGTTTGTTGAGCAAGAACTTTCTAAGGGACTCTGGGGTCCACTCTTCTTCCAAGTTGTGTAATAGCTCTAACATCTTACTGCACTGTAAGAATACCTGATCCTATGGCACTGATCATCTTCAAACTGCTCTTAGTCACTTGGGATGTGTTCTAGACAACACAGAGCTGCCACTGTCCTTTTGATGAGGCAGTACCATAAAGATTAGAGCAGATACAGGATCCTAGAGGATTTTCTAATGTATGTTGTTCATAATGCAGAAATAAAAGCTGAGTGACATTATACATCTGAGCTTCTTATGTGTCTCCTGTTGATAACAGCCCCTATTAAATGGAGAAATGGAACAAATAAAATTTCTCATGTTAATTAAGTCTACAGTTTTCCATCATTAACTTAGTGCCTGTTACAGTATTCTCAGAAGAGAAGTATGGGAGAGATTTTAGCATTTAATCAAATAACGTCCAGAAGGGTTGGTTCGGTAATCGGCTTCTCTTTGAGGACTAGTCTTAAATTTGTTTGATGCTTATTTGCTGATAAATAAATCCGGCAAGGATTTATTTATATAACAATCTTGCTTTTTAAGGTTAAAATTTTTAGAGCAATTTGGTCACCAAAAAAAAAATGTGAATGAAAGATGACTTCTGAAAAATGATCATGGATGACAGGCAGTAAAATCAGTGCACTTTTTGCCTCAACATCTAGAAATGATCACAAAAGATCACACTGGTTTAGGTATTGAAAATTAGGCTAAAGGTTAGTTCTAGTCTGCTCAGAGTAGGAAGATAAATTAAATACATCTCCTTGCTGTATCTGTGTTACATACTTTTTGTCATCAGTATTTACATTTTGACAGAAGATGTGTGCCTTCATATTGAACTTCCTGTGCTCCGCTGTCTGTGCTCAGGTCCCAGCCTACTCCTACAGAAAACCCTTCTCTTTCTTGCAATGTGTCATCTGAAGTTTGGATGAAATTTATTCTGAACACCTGATGGCTCTTCTCCAACACTTAAAACCCCTTGGAAATCACAATACACAACTCTTTATAACAATTATACTAGTTACGTATCGATTCCATGTAATCTTCATAGTAATTTTAAACTGGTTTTAACTGATTTTATGTAGCTCATCATGAACATTTTTAGCAAAGTTCTTTTATAGGTCAGTTCTTTCCAGCACCTGTTTTTTCCAGAGCTAGGTCCTTGAACACTTGAACATGGCTTCAAGTTCATGTCAGGGGGGCATTGGTAAAACATCATAGGGAAATATTTTTTGTGAACAGAAGTCACCACAAACACTGATATTTCCTAAAGCCTTCCAACTCCAGAAACTTGGGAACATTACTTCCTTGATTAACGTTTAAGTGTAGAGGTCATGGTCTATTAGATGACTGTCTTAACTTTGGGCTGTATGAAACATCACCTCTTTTCTGCCTGACTCATTTTTCTTTTCCCTCACCCCCTGGAGCATTGCAGGATGTTTGATGTTTGGATGTAATTATGGTTGCCACATTAGAGATAGTCTTAAAACTTTTTAAACTGAAATACATTATTTCAGTTTTTTGCAAGCCCATTTCACAAACTCTCAAGTGGGAGCAGACAAGAGGAGAATGGGATTATAATGGGGAGGGAGATTCTTGGCCTATTAAAATGCATTTGTGGGTGTTTCAATAAGCAAACTATTCCCAGATGACACTGAGGAACAAGCCCAACCTCCAGTTACAGAATGAGTTTTACAAGGTGTTATTGCTGTCGTAGACAGAAGGATGTAGGGTCTGACAAAGAAAATCGTTCAGAAAGGGGGTCATGCATTGAGTTGGACGTGTTAGAATGATAGAGTTCTGCAATGTATATGCTGCATTGCTTATTCTGCAGCTGTAGCAGCAAATTTGATCAATTCTGGGGTATAGTTACTGAATTAATCAATATTCTTTCTCCAGCATTTTACAGCATAAAATTCACTGAGTCTTTGTAAATGTGAAGTTTGTACAATTATGTTCTAAAGTTCCCTTTCTCCTCACGTGTCCCCATGTCTCTGGTCCCTAATTGTTTTGCCAGAGGGATGCCTGATAGAAAAAGACAAGCAATTCCTATGGCAACGTCTGCATAGATTAAATAAACCCAAAAGCTATTTCCATTTTCTCATTTCAGAAGAGCAAGAGCTCTTCTGAGCTCTGAAAAACATTTCTACAACAGTCCTTGGACAAACATCCATGTTCTCATCCTACTATTTCTGATCAATGAGAGGCTCTGCTAGCTCACTGGGTCTTTTCATTCATTGCTTCTTCACCCTGCATCACCTCCTCATAGCTCTGCTGTGAAGACACAAAGCTATCCTTGAGAGATCCTTGTTTGCTTTTTGCTTTTATGGAAGAGCCATTTCCACTAAGTAAATATAAGGCTGCAATTTCCCCCACAAACAGCAGCTTTCAAAATGGGAAAAACAGGGCATATCAGGTCAAGTATCTTTCTGCATCTGTACTGCATCTAACTAGAGCCTCCGGTCTCTACTCCACACCACTTGTAGCCTGATGTGTCACGCAGTGCTGAAGGGAGGCTGTTTTTAGAAGTCTTGTCTTTGCAAGTCAGAGACCTACAACCTACAGCTACTCTGGAAGCCATTCCTTGTCACACTGCAGCACAAAATGAATGCAATATATAGTCATTCCTAAAATCTACAGCCAGATAAACACATGCACATCTCTCTTGGGATTATTAAGGTAAATCCATAGCACCTCCCCTGATTATATGGTCAAGTCAAAAGGAATCATTTAAATATTAACAAATGTGACTTGCAGTAATGGACTACACTGTCCAAGCTAGCTCGTGCGTCATCAGAAGCTGATGTCTACATTATCATAAAATCACTTTTGAAATGGGTCTAGGTCTTATGTTGAAAGTTTGTTTATTTAGCTATTCTAGTCATGATAAAGTGATATGGAGGCCACTCTCTATGATCTTTGAGAAGCCATGGAGAACAGGGGATGTCCCAGAAAACTGGAAGAAGGCAAATGTAATCTCCATCTACAAGAAGGGCTTAAAGGAGGATCCAGGAAATTATAGGCGCATCAGTCTTACTTCAGTCACCAGAAAACTTATAGAACAACTCCTTCTGGGCCATCACAAATCAAATGAAGCACATGATTGGGAAAAGCCAGCACAGATTCACCAAGGGCAAACCTTGCTCAGTCGATGTGGGGCAAGCAGTAGACATTGCCTACCTGGATTTCTCCAAGGCTTTCAATATGGTTTCCCACAGCCTCCCCTAAAGGGAGATACTGATTCATTATGGTCTAGACAAGTGTTCTGTGCAATGGGTGAGGAATTGGGTTGCATCAACCAAGGCATGACCAGCAGAGATAAAGAAGTCATAATCCCACTCTATCCAGTGCTTGTCAGGCTACAGCTGGAATACTGTGTTCAGGTTTTGTTCCTGCTATACAAAAAGGATGTGGACAGGCTCTACATCCACATCTCCCCTGAAGAGGGACCAGAGAAGGGCCAAAAAGATGATCCAAGGACTGGGACGCCTGCCATGTGAGGAAAGTCTGGGAGAGCTGGGTTTGTTCAGCCTTGAGAAGAGAAGGCTCAGTGGAGACCTTATCACCATGCTTCAGTATTTAAAGGGTGGCTACAAAGACAGAGACTCCCTTTTTACAAGGAGTCATGTGAAAAAGAGAGGTAATGGGTACAAGCTACTCCTGGGGAAATTCTGATTGGACACGAGGAAAATTTTTCACAATGAGAACAATCAGCCATTGGAATAATCTCAGGGAAGTAGCGGGTTCCCCAACACTGGATACTTTTAAGATTCAGCTGGACAGGATGCTGGGCCATCTTGTCTAGACTGTGCTCTTTTTTGCCAAGAAAGGTTGGACCAGATGGTCCTTAATGTCCCTTACGACCCGGTATTCAATGATTCTATGATATATTTTCCAGAGATTCATGCTAAGCGTTCTTACTCTTTCTTACTTTCTTTTACACCCATCACCAAAGTCACTCTCGCCCCCCTCTCTTCAGTCCTCTGCCAGCTCCCCAGTGCTCTGTACATCAGACTCAGAGCCCCTGCTTTGAGGACTTGTGACTTAGCAGCATGCATCTATGGCAGTGAACATGCCTTCTTTGACAAACCATATTGTCTATATTAGTGTTTTCACCTCCAGCTCAAAAGATACACGGTTCCTTTCATACTGCACAGATCTGGAATCCCCACCCTAAATCTGTCCTAGCTGTAGAGGTCTACAGCTGTTCCTAATCTTCTGCTGTTTTCTTAAATTAAATGATCAGGCTGGTTTCAATGCAATCAAGAGCCAGTAAAATCTTTGTCATATAACAACCACTCTTTCCTTTGGTCCTCCAGACGCATTTTGATACAAATGAAATCAGAAATGTTCATCTTTTATGCCATGAAGGGACCCCTACATCTAATCCAAAACCATTATCTTGACAGTAAGGTGTGTAGGGCAAACAGCTGTGGCTTCTTTGATTCTTGAAAAGGTATTTTAAACAGTATTTTGCTATCCCTTGGTTGAAGTGGAAGAAAAAAGTGCCTGAAAGAGGAATATATGTAGCCTATTAAAAATAATGTTGATAAAGCTAAAGATGAGATATAGGCAAGGACTGTCAGGTTAGAGAAGTTTGTTGTGGAATTACTAATAAGGCACAGTGAGCTTTCATTTTCTTAATTAGAGAGTGAAGATTCTTCTGTCAGATGCCAAATTAAAAATGATGCAAATATTGTTTTTCTGGATTTCCATCAGACTCTGCAGTAACTACATTATGAATATTCATAGCAGTGAATAGAAGAGATATATAAATAAATAATATACAATTCACATACTATCACTTATGAATGATTCATATAAATAATGTGTATGCATATTAATAATATGCCATTGGTGACAGCTAAAACCCACTACGCATTCTGTGAATCTCTAAAGGTCTCTGAAATGTGGAGAAGTCTACTTCTGTTGCTTTGCCTGGGTTACTCTGGGTGCTCAAACCTAGGGTGAGCATAAACACAAGTCCCTAGATAGTTTCAAAGTGCCTTGTGTGTGGGTTCCAGTTTTAGAGCTGATTCCACATAGGAAATCTTAATTCTTTTTGAAGGACATCCAGGAGAGGGTGCCCCACTTCCTGCCAGCTCCCAAACCAGTGTGGACATATAACCCAACCTGGCTTATAGATCATATGCCAAGGAGGTCACCCCATGGGACCTGGCAAACAGGCATTGCTGGGTGTGCAGGAAGACAGCCTGCAGAGCTGGCAGCCAAGGTTGCCCTTAGACAGAAGGAGTTTGAAGGGCAAGAGAAGAAATGATGTTCCAGATTCCACTTCTGAGAAAACTAATAAATATGATATGTCTTGTTTTCATGGTTTAACCATCTTCTCATGAAGATAATTAACTGTATCCCAGCTAAAACCATCACACTTGCCTAGATGAGACAGCACATTCCTTGGCACAGATGTTCTCTTTACCACTGATTACTAAGGAAGTAAGGAGTGGGGGATCATGTTGTGTGTATCTCTCCACCTCTTTATCTGCCAAATTAACCTGTAGACTGATTACAGCAAGTTTGGCAGGAGAGTAGATACCTCAAAGACACTACCTTCCTCTTCTTTCCCTGTAAATAGCTAGACATTTAGAGCAGTCTGTATGGTAAATAGCTGAGACTCGATGAGAAACAATCCATCTAGGAGGGAGACGCTATGTCTGACCAAGTACAGGGGAATACTCTTTGAGATTTATTGCTTAATACATTGAAGTATCTGAATGCAACACATGCATCAGCAGGAAGTCAGCCTTCCTGCAGTGTGGCTGCTAAACCAACCATCTGCATATCAAGCATAAAACACAGAGCCTGATCTCTTTGGAGATGTTGTCTGACACTGATATAAGCAATAAACAAAGAAAGATCCAGACCAGGCTAGGCTGTTGAATAGAGCTGATCTAAGTCTAGCTGTTGCATTTCACACAATTCTCAGGAATGTTGAGAACAAATACATTTTATAAGCTACCTTTTAAACTCCAGTAACATGACCTGCTTCAAATCTCACTCCAGCAGCTAACCTACATCTGTATTTCTTCCTGCATCAAGGCTAAGGAATGCTAAGTTAAATGATGTTGCATCCTGATAACAAGTCTATTTAGTGTTAGGTCTGTTCCTAAGGTTTTACCCACTGAACGACATTTTTATGGCCACATTTACATTTGGATGATATGAACCTTTCATATCAACGAATATTTCAATCTTACGTTGCCTCAGTAATAAGAGTCAAGTCTGGAGTTTGCTGTGTTTCATAGGGCGCTTCAGAAATTCCAAAGCCAGCTCCAAAAGAGTCAGATTTGTGTGAACCAAGACATCTGAAAGAAAGAGCACAGAATTGTGTGTATTTCTCTCCTCGCCCTGAAGCTGAAGGTGGTTAAAAGGTGCACGTATCTCAAATAGATTGAAAAGTAATGATTACACTTCTCTATTTGTTATTACTTCCTATGACTCATTCCTTTGTTTCCCTGTCTCAAGCAACATTACATTAATTAAGAACACATAAGCATGTCATTTTTAAAGGATTTCTAATTATCTTGTGCTGCTGGGTTAATAACTCAGGTGACTTGAGTTATATCTTTAAGCAAGGGTCTTGAGAAATGAATCTCATATAAATATTCAGACAGGTTCCCTCAAGTTAACCCAGGCTGGCACTTTACATAGTAAGGAAGGGTGAAACATTCCTTTTCACTCAATAAATAGGGGCTAAATAGAAATATCAGTTTTTGCAACAGACCAAAACCTGCCTTGCATATTGATTATCTCCTATCTTTTAAAGGGATAAAGGTTATATTATCTGAGGATTGAATACCAGCACATTTACAGATGCTAGTACTCACCACAGTATAACCATCGTAGCTGACTAACAGGAGAGAAAATAGCTGGAAAGCAGAAAGCCTGGTAAACTTCAATGCAGTGAGTCAGCCAACATACATTTATTTCTATAAACATTAAAGGACTAAGGGACCCTGTCAGAAAGAAAAAGGATTTTAAAATAATAACAGTAATAAATAATAGCAAAGATAAATACAGCAGTATCCTATTACAATAACCCAATTTGCAGATCAGTGATGGAAAGTACCTGAAGATGACACATGCACAGCCCTTACCCTGAGGACTGTAGGTAGGAGAGGGGCAAAATTGTCATTATTTTATCATTTTCCCTTTCTTACAAAAGATGAGCTGTTAGATACTGATAGCAGATGTGTTTGCATCAATGGTACCCTGAAGGGAACATTAACAATAAACTCTACATGCACCCCCACACAAGGACAACACTCTTAATATTTTTGGGCAGTCACAGTAAATGTTGGAGACAGAAAGGGAAAAGGAAGAGAATTTCAACGAGGCCATAAAGGTAAACTTCTATAGCCCCCAGATTGTTAGGACAGGATCAGAGAATGAAGGACTTTGAGCATAAGGACTGCGTTTGCTAGTCTATAACTACATGACTCATATTCCAGGATCAATATACCAAATTTCTCCAGCACCTTAGAAAATCACTCAACTGCAACTTCAAGAGAGTGATGTAATCTAATTAATTACCACTATATCTGGCATTATTCAGCTGGGAATTAATCTACACATAGTAACCTTCTAGGCTGCTTAGGGTATTTACAGATTTTAAAAATGGCCAGGAGAAAAGTAAGCACTCAAAAGATAAGAAAAAGCAAAGCAATAATGTGAAGTATTATTACTAAAAGCCTTCATCTTGTTAAATGAAACATAAACCAGAAAGGAATAAAGTTCCTTCAGTTTTCCAATTAAGCATTAAAATAAATACGTACATTCCTAAACTTCATTAGAAGATACTGGAAGTTGAAGAAAATGGGATCTCCCATGAAATTGTGCAGTATAAAGAGGGCAGATAAGAACTTAGGTGAAAACACAAAAGAAAAAATTTCATAGGATGGTGAGCCAACGGGGTAAGGGAGAGCTGATAAGTAGCACAGATGAGGTAGAGAACACCCTTGGAAAATGTTATAAAAACCTGGGTATCTCAGTGTAATACTCAAGCCAATACTAGAATAGCAAAGAAAATTACTACCTCAAAGACCTATCTTCTTTTTGTTTAAAAACAAAACATAGATAAATCCTGCATAATTCATACTGTAGAAAAGAAAAGCAAGGCTTTTTCAGGGTTTTTAATGTGTGCATTAATTTACGTATTTAACAAAATCAAGCAATAAGAAGTAGCTCAAGTCTTTTTTAATAGCAGCTTGGATAGTTCAGTTGCCTAAAGAGGAAGGAAACTAGACTAGCTGCTTTCTGCATGAGCTGATTTTATTAATAAATGTTGACACACAGATTCTTGCCAGTATGTTTGGGAAATAAAGAAAAGTGAGTATATCTGGGTTATATACAGCCAGATAAACCAAGATTTGCAGTTTGCTGTCTCTCCGTGGAGTGCAGTAAGAAGACCCTTGAGCAATACTTGACTTCCAAGGGAAAAAGCTTTCAGGGTATTTTAAGCTCTCTCTACATGACTACTTACCCTGTTCCTATGCACTGAGAACAGACATTTGCAGACATTCAAAAGCATATGAGTATATGCATAGTAAACACAAATTCATTCTTTCCTAAAGCAGTAAAAAAAATCTTTTGACTAAGCAGAACAGGCAGTGAAGTACATGAACTGCAGGAAACAATGTTGGTGGCAATTTTAATTTCTGCCTTATTTAAGGATTGGAGAATATCTCTTTTAGAGAGTGAAATTGTCTTAAATAGATTCAAATTATTAAAAAGTACCTGTCAGGATGCTCTCTGTCCCTCTTTGAGCATGTATCTGAACCACGAAAACACTTGAAACAGTAATACCCTAGACCCTACCCACAAGGAATAAATATTGGATCAGATCCAGATCAAAGCTTTATGCAGATAATTGCTACTTTTTGTACAACAGCCCTGTTCTTCTTGAAAGCAAAAACATCCTCTTCAATCTTAATTCTGGTTCAATTTCTGCTTCACTGCAGATCCCCCACAGTACCCACAGTGGTAGGTCAGTCAAATCTGCCTGTAAACCTCCAGCAACACCCCAGGAAGTCCTCTGATCCATTGATCTCCTTGTTGTTGGCCAGCATACAGTTAGCATTACAGGATTTTTGGAAGTGATACTAGAATTGTAACCAGTTTGATTTTGAAAAGTAAATGTGACTTACCAGTCAAAACATTTACACCTCAGAACACCAGTAAAAGTTCTTTTTTTAAGTCATGTTAGGTAGTAACACAAAGAATGTGAAGCTCTTCTACATCTCCATGTAATTAATGTGCCTGATATTTTGAGAATGAATGAGTAATATGATGTTTTGGAAAAAACCTATTCCAACAACAAATAAGGATGTTCTTTCTGCACTAATTTTCCCATGCAAGAGAAAGAGGCCACTGTTCATTTGCTGTACTATTCCTGAATCATATTCTTTGCCCCTACCAGCAAGACAAAGAAAGTGCAATCTATTGACTTACTGAATTTTTAGTGAAAATTAATGTTGTTTATTTCATTTTTGTAATAATTTATTCTATGACACAGATGCTCATTAATATCTTCTTCTGACAAGTGATGGTTATAATCACAAGAGTTTATTTAATGATCTGATCTTCCACTGTGAATATTCCAGTCATTACAATTCTAGCCGGAGCTAGCAAATACTTTTGACAAATTCAGTGTATCCATAAACAGCATATTTAATTCTGTTAAATGACATTTGACATTACCAGACTGTGTTGCTTTCCTTTAAACAATTGCGCAGGCCAGGTTGTTTGAGAGCAGAGCTCTGTAACTGCATCTATCATTCAAACATCACTCAACATGAGCCTGGAGACTCTGCTCTGTAAGCAGCACACAAAAGTCCCCATCAAGCCAAAGGGTACAGCATGTCTACTCTGCTGGAACAGAGAAAGATGATCTGACACATTGGGAGCACCACTCTGAGATGCCAGAGCTGTGTGCATGTGTAGCACTAGGCTGTGGATGCAGTACCTTGGTGTTGACTGTCACAGTGAGACAGCCAAGAAGCATGGCATAACTGCAGTGCTGTAGGAGTGCAGGGTACCTGCTCAGGTGATCGAGGTCCCATTGTATGGCATGCATGCAATATGCAGTGCTGGTGATTCACGTGCTGGAAACTGGGGATGGAGAACAAAACTGAAGTAGGTAACTGCTGGAAAAGCTTAACCCACCAGCTTTTACTTCCTGTTTCAAAGGAGAATCCCAGATTTAGGGTGTCATAAACTTGTTATCAGGAAAGTTGGTGGGTAGTACAGGACCTTATAAGGAAGGCACTATTGTGTTTCTGGGGTTAGGCTGTCCAAAGCTGCTTGGTGGGGCTTTCATTCAGTGGGAAAACTTAGCAACTGCAGGGATAAGATTGGGCCAATGCTAAGCATTTACAGAAATTTCACCAGGGTTTTTAAAGAAGAGATTTAGAAACGAGGTCATTCACAGTCAAGGGCATTTAGAAACATTTCAGTCTTTGCATGGTGAGGCCTTTACTGAAGATGCCCTGAAGACGCCACACTGACCCAAGCCTCCTGTACTGAGGTTTTGCTCCCATTTGCACAGACAACCTCTGTCTGCTGCACTTTTTCCACCAAAAGCTTCTTATGCTTCAATCAAACTTTCAAGTTTAATGTTAGCTTGAAATGAATACACAGACTTCACAAGCAACCAATTATATCACAGTACAAAGTGAACCCAGTTAATGTTTTTCCCAGGTATTCTTAAAACTTCTGGAGCCCGCTGCCTTTTCTATGTGTAAGCATAGAAATTTCACCACTGTGTCTAGTGAATGTTTAGTTCTTTTATGAGGTTCTGGTCTTCCATTTAGTTTATCCAGCTCCATCTACTCTTTTTTACTGCTGTATTCTGAGGCATTACAAATGCCTGGGAAGATGGCACTAGCAAAGGTGGTATCATCTTTTGCAGTAAATTGTAGATAACGTTTCTGTAATTTTATATCTTTTTTTTCAGTGAGTAGATGTGTGCAATCCTTTGTTTTTTAGTGAAGATTTCTTCTCTCGTTTTAGAAGTGTTCCCTTAGTTTTTTTTAAGTCATATTCAGACTGCATAATATGCAGCCCTGAACGCTTCAGTTAAAACAGTTATGCTCATCTGAAGCATTTGTTTTGATCATGACCAATGGCAATAATGAAATTAGGGAAAATTCTTTATAAATTGGCATGCTTGTAAAAATCATGATTCCTACAATACCAATGCAGAGCAGCAGGTCTCCCCGCTTTCCTCCCCTGCCCAACACTGTTTTTCCTAAGGCAGAAGGTGTTCAGCATTTTTTTACTATTCCTTCCAGTTACATTAAGAAAAGGTAATAAAATAAATGGGTCTTTCATGATCTTATTGTTCTTGCTTCACATTCCAAGACAGAAACATAGAAAATTCCTCAGCCTAGGCTGTATATGAATAAATAACATACGTAAGATATATGAGAACACCAGAAAAAAGCCAGAGCTGCTTTGTCTCAGAACATTTTTATTAAGATGAAATACAAACATTGCTCTTTCCCATCGTGATCTCACATCATTCCAATATTATAAAGGAACACATAAAAATGACTATCAGAAAGAAACACTGAGAGAATAAAACCTTTTTGGGATGATATCCTACCTACTCCACCAACCTCCTTTCTCCGGGTTTGGTGTGGTATGTGTAGCATGTGAGCAAATGAATCTCTTTTATCAGTGCTACCCTAGGAGAGGTGTCAGGCGGTGATAAATCTGCACAGGGTCAGAGCAGGAAGCCCGTCTCTGGTACACAAAGCTGAGCCTGGGAGTCACCAGGACCTGCTGGTCCAGCTTCCTCCTCCAGACAGGGCTGCATCTGTGCCTCTGCAGTTCCTGCTGCTCAGAGTGGGTCAGCAAGGAAAGGGAAGACCTCACCCATTTTTCTAATGCTGGCTTTTTGATTAGCCTGCAGGACCAGTACACTTTCCCCCAGGAATGTGTAGAGATGCGATGACTGGCACCATCCGGGTACCACCCTAAGAACACATCCTTGCTGTCTGCTGAGGAGACCACCCTGTGGAATAAAACTTACCGAGTCTGAAAGAGCTCCAGTGGTTGAGCATGTTAATTAAGTGTGAATTCTCAGTGAGGACTCATTACATGTACTCAACAGGATCAATTAGATATTGACATCACCTCTCTGCATCAACTCAAAGCAAAGTAGTCATTTGGACCAACTATTGTTGAGGCTTACAAGAAAGAAGCTCTGCATTTTATTGATTTCATCATTCATCTAGGTTTGTAGGCAGGTAAAACAACATAATTAGGTCAGCCCACATACGAAGGACTCAATTTTTCCCCAAAGGGAAGTTTGTCAGAGAATTAGTCCGGTCCAGGATTTAGAATGTTGTTCTCTCTGACTGTGGGCATGCTGGAATTCTCTGCTGTTTATTTTAGGTTTAATATCCACAATAATAAAGAAAAAGATTAAATTAATCCACTGGGAAGGTAATGAAGCAGCCATTACATTTTAAGATATTGCCACCTCAAAGAATATGCTAATAGAATAGAAAATCTCTTCACCATCTTTCAGATTTGTCCTTGATACGGCATAGTGACCTGTTCAGATAAAAAAATAAATTCCATGGGCTCAATACACAGTTCTGTATAGAATGTTATAAAGTGCCAAAAATTATTTAGAACCCGTTTCTCAAGAGAAATTCCAATCATTTCATCAGTGTAGTTGCTTTAAGCTGATATTCTGTTGAAAACATAATCTGTCCATGTAATGAATGGGACTATTTGTGTATGGAGCCTAGAATTTGTTTTCAAAAGTGGTCTTGAGCTATGAACAAACTGTTTCAGTTACAATTAACAAGCAGCTTTGAAACAGGAGATGCTAAAACTAAAGCAAAAGCTATGCTACATATAACAGTATCAAGTTGCGGGATGGTAGAACAATTATAAAGTGTTTTCTGTAACATTTTTACTTGGGTGATGTTACACTAAGGATTAATAAACCCCTTAAGATTTCACCACAAAAAAGTTTATGGAGTCATCTGATTGAAAAGCTGCGCAAGAGCCAGTAATGATCACCATCTGGGAAAGAGATGCAGATAATTAAGGAAAATAATTCCTTGAGGTTTATGTTGTCATTCATTAGAAATTGTTTACTTAAGATGATTAAAGCACAAAATAATTTTCAGCATCCTATAAATTGTAATGGTACTGTGATTGTGCCTGCTTTTGACTAGGTCTGGAAGTTTTTCTTGGGAGAGAAATTCCCAACCCTTTTAATAGAGAATGGACAGGAGAGGGCTGTTCTGCCAAATACGGTGAACAAATATTAAGTAAGAGGAGCTTACTTAATGTGGAATAGAAGGTGGCACTACTAGCTCAGAAGGAAGATAATATAAGGTTCAGACTGTCTTTATGCCGCTTAGCCAGACAGTCACCTTAAAAGGAATTGATCTAGCAAATATTTAGTACAGCTCTTCTTTCGATTCCAGTTCAGCAAAGCGTTAAATTCATTCTTATATTTAAACTCACGCTTTAATGCTTTGCTGTGCTGTGGCTATTTGGATTCATATTTTGTCCTGCAGCTTCTAGTTTTGTGAATTTAAGCATGCAAGCCTATCTATATGCTGACACCCATACCACAGTTGTTCCAACATAATCCACAGTTAAATCTGAAATAACCAGGTTTGTTTATATGTGTAATAACCAGAGATAGTTTCATAGTCAACTCCATGTTTGGATACAAATACCATCAACAGGCAGAAAAACAAGCAAAGATTTTGAGAAACCCTAGATGGCATGGAAAAAGACAGAAAAACAGTGAACTAGAATAGTAATAAAGTTCCTAGTTATGAAGAGGATGTAAATAAGTGCTTAGGTGTATGTGCTTAAGTGGGGCTATGGAAGCGCTTAAATTTAGGCATCTTCTCTAACGCATTTCTGGATGTGTCAGAATGGAGACTTTTTCTATACAAAAGTTAAATTTCAGACACTTATATAAAAATATTATCACCCATAAAATGCTAGATATTGCGACTTAATGTTTCCTCTTCCTTTGAAATACAGCTAATGGGTCTCATGTCTAGACACTCTGTACAGAATCTGGCTCTTTGATAAGGATCCTGTGTTGTAATTCACATCCCCAGGACCGAGATCAATGCTGCCACAAAAGTGAACTGCTCTTGCAGTGTCAAGGCTCAGCTGAAAACCAGATATTTCAAAACAAAATTTTATAGCACTGACATTTTCATTCTGATTTATAGTAAAGCAGTTCTTTTTAGAATCAAATCAATAATTCACGAGACTGTACAGATACCACTTTGTTTTACGCTACAGTTTTTATTGGATTATTTGTGGCACTGTTTTAGGGGCTACTCTGAAAAGGTTTTTGTTTGCTGCTCCTGCTTATATAAGAAAATACTGCTTAAGATTCTTTTGACTACCCACTCTAAGAAGCCTCTTTATGGAAAAGAATAGTAGGATCTTAGTATAGCTAACAGTAAGGGCTAGAAGGCACACTATAGTTAGCTGAGCCATGCTATCAATGAAGAAAAGATAACTAAAAAACCAAGTGTAATATGCAAAAAGTACATTCTCTTTATTCATTTTGACAGGTGGTTTTATTAATCGTAACAAACTAATCTGATTAATGTAATATGTATTGTGGAAATGGGAAGACAATGCTATAACAACAAAGGGTCATATTTAAATTTCTATTTTCATGTGTACTTAAACTTGAGTCTAAAGAGTAATCACCAATTACTTTGTTTTGCTTAGGGTATAGCCAGCAGTTCACACTGGAAATACCAAAGGATCTATGAAGATGCAGTGTCTCAACCTGGACTGCCGTTGACAGGCAATTCTGCAGGTCTGGCATCCATACTGCTCACTGCTGGAGCTCCTCCAGGATGATCAGGGACCAGGACCAGTAAAATGTGAACGTTGCTGGGTAGCAGCTGCCTCTCCCCAGTGCAGCCAGTGCATAAGAAAATTGTACTGCAAAACCAGCTCTTCCAGGAAGCTTCTGTCCTGCTGCAAGGGTACAGGGCTCCCAGGCCAGGCTGTGCAGCCTGGACAGCCCCAGGGGAAGGGGCCCCTGTGCGAGGGTCCTACCTCTGCCACAGAGGGGATTGCAGAGGGGCACATGAGTCTCTTCTACCACTCAGAAACACTGATGCTTTCCTGGCCTAAAGGCTGGCCATCACAGACCTTGTACACCGCTATCAACAACTATAAATCATTGATTATTAATCATTGATTAGCTCTTTATAAAACATTTATGACCTTAATAACGCATGAACCTACCTCCAAATCCATGCCACCAAAAGAGGAGAATCTACTTGTGCTGCAATGCACAGGAGAAAGAAAAAGGTAAAGCCCTAACTAAAACTTGGTAAACTTGGCCATCATCATCCTGATTGTTCTGGTGCCAGACTGTCTTTTCAATAACATTTGCAAAGTCAATATGACTACAGGTTTTTACCAATTGTGTGGCATTGCTACAATTCTATTATTCTAGTGCACCTCTTATTTTGGAGGGAGGCAAAACATATGAAATAGAAAGGGACGATAATTTAGACAAATGAGAAATCTTTCCATTATAAAAGTTACTGTGGATGATGAGCTTTGTGAGATTCCACAGGTTGTCCTATTAAATCATCCTTACAATAAAATAGTAATAAATATTGTCATTTTCCAGTTATAATGCTTGAAGACCTTGTAAGGGAGGGTGAAGGCAGTTTGCAAGAGTTATCAACAAGATCAATGATTTTTTTAGAAACAGACATTTGTAATGTTACTTGATTCTCTTTCAATCAGCCCTGAAGCACGGATAGTGTTCATCAGATTTGCTGTATCTAAATACAAATGTTTCTTGCTTCTTTAATAATAATGGTAGGAAAGACTTTCAATGCTCATCATGAACCATTTCATGTAGAACTTCTGGTCAGTTCTGTTTGTAATAAAAATCTCTCCCTTTAAATTCAAAAAACCCTGATTTGACTTGTGTAAGTGGAGTATATACTTTGTATGCACACTAAGCAGTTCCTGAAAGTAATAGTAGATCCATAAAACCTTCCATATCTCTTCCTGAATTTCCATATCACCTGTCTAGGTTTCACAGTCAGATTTATGTCAGAGTACCTCCATTCTAACCACCAAATTAATCTCTTCACAACTAACTTCAACCTCTGGTTCAAGTCTCTTTCAAAATAGCATGCACTGCTATTCTTTTGGTTCACACACATGCACAAAAAAGCCTTCTGACGCTTTCTGCAAAAGCTATTTGCATTAAAATATACTAAAAAGAAAAATAGCACAACTTTTTTGCAACCATCATCTGAACCAGTTGTGCAGTGTGATACCCAAAGGACTCAAACATTCATTACTTTTAAACAAGTTCGTGAAGCTCAGTTCGTCCAGCAGTTATAAAAGAAAAAATAGTGTTAGAGAACTTGCTATATATAGGGACTGTCTTAACCTTTTTTTGACTGCTAAATTCTACGTTGTGTAGGAATCAGTAAATTTGATCACTACATTCTGATTGCTTCTGAGTTTGGAAAGAATCAATGAAAAATAGCTGCTAACCTGCAGTGTGTGATGCTCTGAAGTATTCTTCTGAGGGGGAAAATGTAACAAATAATATAGGACCTGGGGATTTCAGTAACAGCAAGAACAAATACATATCAGACTGAGCGCAATTTTGCCAAAAGAGAATCTGTCTGGGGTTGGCTGCCAGTAAAACAGCTCCACATCTGAGGCTGCAGAGGAGCATCTCTGCAGCATTGGTGCTGTACACGGGGCGCTGCATTCAGCAGCTGAATAATTCACAGCCCCAGCCTTTGCAACATGGGCAGCAGAGCCCACTGCTCCACAAATCTGCACCTAAGGGCATGCACTGAGGGCAATAGCGCAGGGCTTTCTGGAGCAAGCCTCTTATCCTCTGATAAAAGTAAAGAGAAGTTATGGAGAAAATCCTGGGAAACAAAGGCAGTGGAGAAGCCATACTGCTCCAGAAAGGGGGTAGAAACCAATCAGTGTTACAGCAGTGACAGTTCGGTTCCCTATTCATGCATGAGGAAGAACTTTCCTCACCTCTTTCCTCACTTGATTTGCTTTAATCTCTCTGCTGTCTCAGCTGAGTCTAGTTATGCACTGCCCAGTGACGGCTCAACCATTTACACTGTGGCAAGAGCTCTTCTTCACACAGCACTACAACACAGGGCTTGGCAATGCATGAGTTCCAACAGGGGTGAAAGTGACTCAGAAAATGTTCTGAAAATTTAAAATCCAATTATTTTCTCAGTATCTGCAGGCTTCTTTATTGCAGAGCTCCAGCTTAGAGCTCAGCAACACAAGAAAACAATAGACATCATTAATTGTTATAACTAAAGAGCACTTGCTGAGCTGAGGCAAGATATCTGAAGCATGCTCCTGAGCCACATGCTGATCCTGCTTCATTCTCAGACTGCCACCATAGGTTGCAGCTCCCCCAACAGTCCAAAACAAGTTGACTTCAGAAAACCCTGGTGGCAGAAATTCCTTAAACTTTGTTATTGCCTTGCCTAACCTTTTCTTTGGATAAAAAATGTGGAACTTCTCATTCATTGGCATGCAGGTCATCTCATTTACTGAGAGCAAGTCAAACTGGATGACATGGCCATACTTCTAAAGATCATGCCAGAACATGTGTGTCTTGGAAAATTAAGAAATGGGGCACATGTTGCTGGAAGGTTTCTGTACCTTAGCAGAAAGTGGTACGATGCCTCTTCCCAATACAATTTTTTCCTGAACAAAATATGAAAATGATTTTTAAGCCTGAAGTTGAAGCTGTTACTTTTGATTGAAGGGTTTTGCATTGGTATCTGTAACCGTAACAGGTGAGTTACCTTTTTTTCCCAGTGCATCATTTATTTTATAAATAGATCTCTTAGAAAACTAATAACGCCATTGTGATGCTATTAATCTCGCAGGTTGATAGTTATAACGGCCTCAGCCCTGGCATTAGAAGGAAAACACTTGTGAACTTCTAGCTATAAGCTATTTCTCTTTATTTTAAAATTCTATTAAAACTAAGAAAAGGTTACTCTGTTTACTTGGGAAATATTGCACCCAAAGGAGAAGTTTAAGAAGAACAAAACCACCAGGGTGCAACCTAAACAAAGTTGTTCATAAAAGTGGGTGATGCATTATTTTACTGTGAGCAAAGTGTTATGCAATAGTAATTTGTCTTAACGAGTAAGTTCATAGGGCAAAAATATCAATCTGACTGTGAGTCATGAAGTAAACACTGAGCAAAATACTACAGGGACTTCTGCATTAACTTGGATAAAGTAGTTCTCATGAAACTTTCATTAAGATACTCTCAAGAAAACAGCAGCAAAAGTGATCCTAAGTAACTGGTTTTTGTTGTTGATCCTAGATCATGATCAAAGGGCCAAAGCAAATGCTTCAATTAATAAGATGTAGATGACCTATAATGTCCCTTCCAACCCAAACCATTCTGCGATTCTAAGATATAGTACAGTGGCAGAGGCTGATTGGCTCAGCAGCCCACTGAGCAGCAACTCTCATGGCCAAATGCAGGCCTTTCCTGTTGGGGCCATGCAAGCCAAGTGCAGCTCAAGCTGGCAAGATACTTGCTGGTGCAGACACAATGACACACAAAGCAACATCAGCAGGTGTCTAAAGAAACCCCAGAGGAAATGAAAAAAACCCTGAACTATTTTTGCTTCTATCAAGACAACTTCCCTGAACAGGTCAACTGCAAATGAACTGATTGCCAGTCAGTGAACAGGTCACCATGTTTGCTTTTCACCAGGCCGTGGATAGAGATCAGGTGTTCCCACCATAGCCCTGAAAACTATGATCTCTCCAGATATCACCCTCAAGGAGCAAATGAAAAAGCAGTTTTATTCCGCAAAGTCACAGAAAGCACGTTGAGACTCTCAGTGGCATGATCATATAGAGTATTTTGTTGGTAAATCAAGGTTCTTCTGTATTCAGCGATTGATTCAGTGATAGCTTAAACTCTGCGGAAGTTAGTCACTGAACTGTTATAATTTTTACTATTTATATATTCCTACATTCAATATTATTTTGAGATAAATATCTCTTCCTTGTAATTACTTATGTAGATTTAATTGCTGATTGCAATTTATTTTATATACTTTCATGTTTTATAAACCTTTATGTTTTTATACACATTTATGTTTTTATACAGATGCACATTAAGAAGAAAGGGCTTCTTCACATGAGGACTTTCAATGAAATTGATCAGAATTCATTTTCAGAATGGGCTGATCAAATTGTACCAAATCCTCTTGGGAGATTGTGCTTTTAATGGGAATTAAGGTGAATTGAACTAATTTGTCTTTTGCATTGGAAACAGAACATAGCCATTTCATTTCTGCATGACATACAAAACATAATGCAGTTTAACTGATCCACTATAAATTCTTACTGCTATTTAATGTAGCAAGGTTTTCCAATGTTCCCCTGCAGTGAAAGGCCCAAAGTACCTATTCCGTGGGCCATCAATCACCAAAAAGCTGTGTAGTACTGAAGAGTCAACCCATGGGCTGTTTGCTAATATATCACCTTTCCTTTTTAAAAAGGCTGTAAGTAGCACTAAAAAGGCCAGCAGTTTGGTTTTCAGTCATTGATTTGTCCAAAAAAAATATGAAGAGGGTCACACAGAGCAGCAAGATGACTGTATCTTGCAGCATTGTGCAGCAGAAGGCTTTTAAAAGTGTATTTTCTTCACTCCCCTTAATTATACAGCAAAAATTCTGCTCAATTATCCATCTGAAATTAATGTTAGAGAAGTAGCTTGTACCTTTTAGAGTATCACAGCAGTGCGTGGCATGGATGATCTTTGCACCCCTGATTGTGGTTCAGCTGAGTTTCAATTATGAGCATTGTCCCTCTTTTTCTTGGTCACGGTGATAGGGACAGGTGCTGACAGTCATTTTCAGAGTCCTTTTTCCTTCTGTGGTCAGCAAAGTAACTATTTCTTTTGGAGAGCCTCAGGTGCTTTTCCTGAGTCTTTGATGTTGTGTGCAGTTTGTTAAACCTTTCAGAAATTGCCTTTATTTCTCTAGTAGCTGTGGCTGTAGAGGCTTCGGTTTTCAGTGACTATACAAGTCACCAAATACCAGCTGCATACAGTTATTCTGTAAGATAACTCAAAATCTAAGCCTTACAGATTTTTCTTAATTAATTAATTCCATTAGTTCCTTTCAATCTAATTACTCAGCTGCATAAAATTTAAAAAGCCAGTATTTCCTAATTATTGTTACCTATACCAATATGTCAAGGCATTATGGCTGTTTTCTTGCATAATCATAGAGAGAAACCTTATCATATCCCACACAGTACTTAGAAATTTTGACTAAATATTTATATTTGAGAAATTGATGCTGTATATCCAACTGACTGGTTTGGTAAACTGGGCCAAGCTATTTATAATAAGTACAAATAATAAGGTTGGTGTTTTCCCTGTTGTTATTGGTTTAACATATAAGTAGGTCCTCGTGGGAAGATAAGCCCTTTGAATGTCAGAAACAAATGCAACAAATAGCCAAATGACATACTGTCTCTCCTCATCAATACTATGACTCACTTGTGTCCATGCTTCAATCAAATCAAACTGCAATTTGTATTCTAAATTTTGGATCCAGTGGAACTGTGCTGGCATGACGGCCACTTGACCTTTCTCTCATGAATGTCAGAGTGAAACATATCTCCCAAAGGCAAGTAGAGGCAAGAGCTCTCCTGGATCACTGGCCGCTCATGGGAGTCCACGTAAACTTCTTTCTGCCTTAGTAACTGATTTAAGTTCAGAACAATATACACTTTTAAAAGATTTGTTTCTGCCGTTAACCATGGCAGAAACAAATCATTACGGACTTTAGAAGTCTTATGAATGCATGGAACCTCAACTAATTTATTTTTCTTTTTTAATAATTAGAGTCCAAGGTTAATCACCCTTTCTTGCAATTGGGAAGACTGAACAAAACCAAAAGATCCTTCCAGACCCTGCAGACAGGGGCATCCAGAGCTGCACCTTGCCTAGAGGTAACAGTGAAAACATTAAGTGGAAAGGTGCTCATTCTCATGGGTCACAGGTTAGCAAGTTCTTCATACCAACAAATTCACCCAAACCTTCAGCTGCCAGCCCCCACCTCGTGCTTCTCTCCAGAAGTAACAGCATATGGCACCATGCTTCCGGAGGGGAACAGGCTGTCAGTCTTCACTTCGTGGTTTCAGTTGGAAGCTCTAAACCCATGGTACAGGCCAGCTAAAGGGCTTCAAGGCAGCATTTGACTGATTTGATACATCAGTTAACAAGCCTACTGTTGAATGTTCAGATACAGTTTACTTCCTTTGTCCTCAATTTTCCACAGCAAGAGAACAGACTGTCATTTCCCAACAGCAAATGAACTATAGATGATTTTGCACATCTTGTGGCTTTTCCTGAAATTTCCACAGTTCTTGCCTAGCAGTGTTGTTTGACAAGCTCAGAAAAGATCCACAAGCTCTTTGCTCAAAAATGGAGTTGGTCTTTACGGTTCTTTGGCAGTACCTGGCACTGCACAGCCAGGGATAGCTGGACAGCTGCTGGTAGATCAGATGCAATGAAAAGCAAATATTAATTGTGCTACTAGAGGCATTCTGTGCATTTCACCTCATGGATAACTGCCATCTGACCTATGTTACCTCCTATGGTACCTGGCAGGAGCCACAGAGGATCGCTGACAAATTGAACTTACTGCTGTCTACCCTACTCCACTGAAGCAGCCTATAGCCAGTTTCTGTCCTCAGAACTATACACAGCCCAAAATAAAAATGATCCTATTTTTCTTCTTTTTTTTCTTTTTCCTCTAAAGAAAGTCCTCAGGTCATTGATTTTTCTTGGATGGAGGGGATCAAACTTTCATTACCACTTACTCAAATGTATTTCACTTGTGAAAGCATATGAAAACATTTAGTTTAAAATTAAAAAGCTTCAATTTCCTTATTCCTTTTTTTCTTTTTCAGGTGGGAGATTACAACTCAACACCTATGAAGAGCCTCACCAGTTAGGAGATAGTTTCCCACATTATAAATAGCAAGCCATGAGCACAAGGTCTCATAAAATGAGGGACTAGAGAGGGTCAGAAAAAGAGAAATGGTCTACAATATCCTTTACTGACTGTTATTTTATTTATTCCTGAACAATTTCCAGTACTAGAAGCATTTGTTCGTTTGTAGCAATCTGTTGCAGGAACCAGACAATATCAGAACACTTTCTTATTATCTTGAGAAAATTGAAGACAGAAAGCCCCATTCCTCTAAAGCAATTTCTCAACATGGAGGAAGATACTGCCACAGCTTGATTACAGTCTCTACAGATTTTTGAAGCAGAGTTTCTCAAACACCATCCTGATTTGAAAGAGTATATTCGTCTTTGGTTTTGTCCTGTTCTTGATTTATTTGTTATCGTGTACATGGATTGTGTCTTCAACTCTGAGACTCTAAGTTGCTAAGCTTCCTCATAAGGAGAAAAATAGACTGAACTTTCCCAAAGGTGTCATCACAATATAAAAGCAGAGAAGCTCCAGAGACAATGTCTCTGGTGCAGTTGGCAGTAGGAGCATGTTGCTCATCCCAGAGCCTTTGTTGTATTCCCTGCCATAGGCAGAACCTTCTAGGGCGTCATGCTCTCCTTCAACTGACACCCAGACGTCAAGCATCTTGCCTAGTAAGATGTGGCTCCTGGCCTCAAGCACGATCTTCCCAAACCTCTGTTCTCCCTTTACCTCTCTTGGGAACAACTTCTAAAAAAACGTCCTGCAGTTTCGGAATTTGGTTCAGCATTTGACAGAATCTTGAACTCAATCTAAATATTATTAACATGTTGGGCATTTTCCTCAGCAAGCCTTTGTGGCAGTGGAGGTAGCTGAAGCTGGTAGCCACAGTGGAGGCAGGAGGCAACGGTTGTTACAGTGACTGGCAAGTTTGGGTTTCTTCCCAAGCTACAAACAGTCTGAAGTATCCCAGTTAATGGCCTTGTGGACCTTAGCACAAAGCACAATGATCATCTCTCAGTCACTGGAATACTCCTCTTCATTATGATCATCTAAGTTCAAAAACACTGCAAACAATCATTCTATCACTCTATCTTATTTATTTTGATGCTTCTTTTCAAAATTCCACTCAAATTGGTGGGATTATTATTCTTATGTGATTTTAAGGCCAAGATCTGAACATTCACTCAGAAACTGGCAGCCATCCTGATGCTCAGATAACTGCCAAATAGTGTATTCAAGTAGTTGCTTTGCTGCAAAACCCTTTACATTTGAAGTATTAGTATGATAACCCCACATGCCAATGTAGTATATACTCTGATGATGAACATCTGTAGGGACAGGAGGATTTAAGGCATTGGAAACACCTAAGTCCTGCTTTTTTCCTATGTCGCACTATTCTGAGTTTGCTTTGGCCCTTGGCACTAAAGTACAAAAGTCTACGTATACACAAGTACCTTGTAAAATGTAGGGGAAGTAAGGAGATAGTAGCAGTCTAAGTAGTTCTCCTTTGAGGTGATGACAGAGATTTGATGTGTATTGACTACCAGAAGACACTTGTCTTTAGTAACAGGAATCTCAATTTTATGGCACTCTTTGCTTTCATGATTCTATTTATGTGTTTGCATCTGATAGTATCTTTGCATCTCTATCCCATTCCATCTGCTATATAAGGACCACAATCTGTAAAAGAAAAGTTATGCAAGAATTTCCAGCATATAAGAGCAGTTTACGTGCTCATTGAGGAAAATAAGGGTCTCCCAGCATTCATACATGCTATGTTTTCACCCTTTATAACTAACCTTACTAATCAGATTGGTCTAAGTGACTTCAAAGAGCTACAAAATGCTGCCTTAAAATTGCAAAGTACTGTTTTTAAACATTGCTTTCCGTCCTTCAAGAGAACTGCAAACTCATCCAAACAACATTTTAAAGGTGTTTTTTTTCCCCCACCTTTCTTTTAAATTATTTTCTTTCAAAAATAGAACAAGTGAACAGAAGAGTATGGTGCAGAAGAAAATGCCAGAATGGGAGCTGAAGGATCTATAACTTTGAAGTTCAATGCCTTTGAAGTAGTACTAAATAACACTGGCTCATGCCAGTAACTAAAAATCAGTTTAAAAATTTATGTGAAATTCTACTTTTACTAATAAAAATAAGAATACAGGTTGCCAGGAAACATTCCTCCAAATCTGTGTTGCTAAATAGTGTTCTATATTTTTGGTCACATCTCAATTCTCCTTATTTTTTCTTCTAAAACTTGAAATTATCCTTTTCAAGCAGCTGTAACCTCTTACTGTGGCAAATATACATTTTTTCTTTTGACTCCAAAAGAAGTACACAAATCTCTATTTGTCTTATCTCCTGGTTTGTCCATCAGTATTTTGAAGAGAATGTATTTTTACAGCTAGGATTTTCAAAGTAAACTTGGACTGATAGATGTGTGAGTTCTGATAGAAGTCTTTAAGGACTATTGACAATCCTAATCTAAGTGTCAAAGCATACCAAACAGTGATTATTGTATTTCTGTGGCTAAAGAGCAAATAAAATTTTATGATTCATTGGCCCTCTAGTCACTGTTAGCATAGGTGAGAATAAAAACTACAATGGATAGACAACTACTCTAGTGTTACAAGATTTTATTCCTAGTACAAAAAGTATAAGCACAGAACTAGGCAAAACCAGATTATACCAAATGACTATTGTGGTTTTTAAATTATTTCAAAGGACTCATCACTGGAGGTAACAGCTTTATTCTTTCAACAGTATCATATAGTATTCATAAAGCTTCAGCTGTTGATTAAAGACACTGCCTGAGGATCTTAGCTTTCAGAGTAGCAAGAAAAGATTACCAGTTCTATTTTGTGAAGATCATAGTATTTGAATGGGGTAATTCACAAATATTACCATAATGTACTCTATTGTCTTAGAAACCCAAGCAAACAAAATTAACCCATCAGGTTTTTCTGTTTCAAAATCTAAATTGTTATGTATGTCTTGATTACAGGGCATTATTTATGATTTTTTAACTTCTAGAGTTAAAAAAAACAATTATAAAACATGACTTTACACCTCACTGTTTAGTTCAGCTTTAATGTTCCCCTCTGTTATTGAGGAGATAGACACTTGTGCCAGAACATGGATCTGTATCTATGTCTTTTGAGCTTAGTAATATACCATATTTATTTAGTTTTGCATTAAACAAATTGTACACAGTTCTTTCAGCTTCTTAATTTGATTGAAGTATGCCTTTAAGAAAAAAATAGCAGGCTACGCCTGAAAAATATGGTTTAAAATTTCTTTGAACATGAAAATGCCTCATTAGCTCTGAGGAGTGTTTCTGAGTGATAACAATTAAACAATAAATCAACTGTTTGAAGTCAGTTGATTCTCAAAGATACTAATTAAATACAATCTGTTTTATTTTATGAAGAAATGTAGATATATTTGAACATAACTATTTACGTTAGAAATTATCCACATCTTCTCAGAAGGGTACATAAGACCCAATTCTTGCTCCACTTAAATCAGTCACTTCATTAAATTTCATGAGTGCAAGACTGGGTTTACAATATATTATAATGGCTTATTCTTCTATTCTTTTTATACATGTGACTGCATTTGCTCCATAAAAATATAAAAGGTATATTCTAAGAAATTGAACAGCTCCTAATTAGAAGCACTGCTTCACTTCAACAACACTGTTGTTAGTCGGAGGAAGGATTTGCAGATTTTTTTTGTGCAAGCAACAGATACAACTTTTTATGAAAGATGAAGGTGGTGTCCTGGTTTCAGCTGTAACAGATTTTTTTCTCCCCCCTTTCTAGTAGCTGGTGTGGTGCTATGTTTTGGCTTTAGTCTGAGAACAGTGCTGATAACACATCAGTGTTTTAGCTGTTGCTGAGCAGAACTTACCCTGACCAAGGACCTTCTGAGTCTCACGCTCTGCCAGGGAGGAGGGGAAGCCAGGAGGAAGCAGAGACAGGATACCTGACCCAAACTAGCCAAAGGGGTATTGTATACCACAGCACGTCATGCCCAATATATAAACTAGGGGAAGTTACCCAGAAGGCCCAGATTGCTGCTTGGGTAAGGCTGGGTATTGGTCAGTGGGTGGTGAGCAGTTTGTATTGTGCATCACTTGTGCTTATTGGGATTTTTTCCGTTTTTATATTCTCTTTATGTTCACTTTATATTCTCTCCCCTTGTTATTTTCCTTATCATTATTGTTACTATTAGAAGTATTATATTGCACTTTAGTTACTGGACTGTTCTTATCTCAACCCATGGGATTTACATTCTTTCAATTCTCCTTCCCATCCCACCCGGCGTGGGGAAGGAGGGGATGTGAGCAAGAGACTGCATGATGCTGAGTTATCAGCTGAGTCTCAACCATGACAAGTGGTCAGGCTTAATTTGATTAACTTGGCAGCTCCCCTAATGTGTCCATTTATTTCCTTGGTTTCATTGAAAAGACAATTCAGCTGAAGTCCTCATCATTCAGAATACATAATTAAACATTAACAACTATAGCATGAAGGAAAAGTCATGTCTGTTCGCTGACTAAGGCTCTCTGAAGCAAGGAAGGTGTTAATTAAGAAGTCCCATAGCTCATTCCCTATGCTTGACCACAAACTGGCTGCAACAGAGACTCCAAAGGAGGTTGATGCCCACCAGGCCAGCATTTTGGCAGCCACCAGTGACGGCGCCTTCCAGTTTTACCTTTGTTCATCTCTTTTTGCCCAGCTGAAAATATCTGGGAACAGAGAGAAATGGAAAGATGCTGCCCTTACCAGTCCCTAACTGAGGAACATCTTCTGGATTAATCAGCCAAGCTCAGGAGTAGCTAGAGGAAACTGGTTAAAAGAGTCAAAGTTCGAAAAATATATGGGCTGTGACTGACGAAATTCCTGCCCTGGTGACTTGCAAAGCCCCTCCAGCTGCCTTCCCTGTGTGGACAGTGCCAGTGATGGGGAATTTTCCTGTGTTGCCCAGCCTCTACAAACCCCTCTGACAACAGATGCTTCTCCCTCTTGTCTATCAAGTCTTTCAGTGCCACATCCCCAGCAGGGAGCTCAAAATGCCACAGTTGTGTGTCTCCTCTCCTTTGCCTTTTTCTCAGCACAGTTATCCAGTTACCAGGGAGCCTCTCTGGGCTTTAGTTGCAGGCTGGACATGAACTCCAGGTTTATAAAAAACTAAGAAAGTTTAGTAAACAGAAGGGATTATTTATACCATCTGCACCTTAAATGGCATTTAAAGTGTTTTGGGAAAGGTCACCTAAACCTGGAAGTCTAACACCAGCTCTGTATTTACATTGGATTTTAGTGTGTATAATCACGGGGTGCATAAAACTGACACCATCCTAATTCTGAAGTGCAAGATCTTTTTTCACTATTCTTCATTTAGCACGAGACTTCAGTATTTTAAAATCAAATTACTTTTATAATTGACCTGTAGAACAAATGCTAAACACTGGTTCCTCAAAGCCAGTGTGTTTCCTTATCAACCTTTTGCCAATGTTATCTTTGAGAAAGATTGCAAATCCAGGACAAATCCAAATATGTACGCTCTTTTCGGGAGAGGTGATTTTCAAAATGGACTGTAAAACTGGGCAGAGCTTTACTCTTAAATATTTTTATGCTTTTAAAATATTTTTATGCTATCTTACATATACACAAGCCCAAAATGTTAATAGATGCTTGGTTTTTGCAGTTTGTGAAATATTTCCTATTAAATTTCTATAAAAGTTACAGAAAAATACACAAAGTTGAAGGATGTGACGTTTCATTATTCAGGTACATTTTTAGAAGGTAAAAGGTATGTAATGATTTTTTTTCCCTGCATAGTATTTTGTGGGCTAATGTTGAAATATGCCTGTAATCGCTTCTCTATAGAAAACACAGTCTAGTTTATCACTAACTGATGAGACCTGATGGCAAGCATAGCAGCCACCAATAAAACTCTATTTTGAATTTGTTTTATTTTTAATTTCCACATGTGGTCCACAGGGATACTTCTTTTTTTTAGTCTTATTGATCATAATATAGCACAAAGAAGAATCCAGCCACAAGGAGAAGAAAGAGGACATTCAAATGGAAATGAGAAACATCGTTTTTATCTTTGAAGGACACCGTTAGCATATTTTATCACACAAGAATGTATTTAATTTGCTTAATTTATTTTGCATTAACTAAACCACCCTTGTCTCTACACGCAATATTGTGTCTTCATAATTTGCCAGTACATTTGTGCAAGCATGATTCACAGAGTTTGTTATTTATATGTTCTCCCACACTAGGAAGGTTTGACATGCGGGGTATGACAAGCAAAATAAGTAGAGGTTTCTTTCCTTCCCCCCATTTTTAAAGAGAACTTTGCTAAAACTTCAATCCCAGGCACATATCACCACTTTGCACATTTTTCTTCATACTGCTGTGCCTGAGCAGTGTTAAGAAATCAAATGAAAGTAAGAAGGAAAGCAACATTAGTAGAGCCAATACACCAACAGAATTGCTGATAACAATCATATCATGTATACCACATCTGTTATCACCAAAAGACACTGTTCTGAATCAAGTCATCCACAGCACAGTCCAGAGCATTGTGCTTTTATTCTTATAATTTGGATTGGGAGGGGGAAAGAGAGAAAAGAACATTTCCATGATCAGAAGTTTTCCAAAACAGTGTACACTATTCCTCAATGTACACAAGAAATCTTTAGCAAAAGTTGTTTAATATTCTATCCCTTGCAAAGCATTAAGGCACTAGGTACACATGTTCTTGAGCTTTTCAGTCTTCATGCTGATGAAACAATCTGAAACATCTGCCATATAGAAGGACTAACCTTCATCCTGGATGCTCTCTCACAGTCCCTACTACTGCACAGAATACAAAATAGTATCATAGAAAGTAGAGCGAATACAGGGAGGAAAGAACATTGTGTCATTAAACTCAATGGTGAAGAAATGACATCCCTGGAAGACCTGCTCTGAGTTTTAGTACAAATATGCAGAACAACAGAACTGCAGAAAACTTAACAAATCTTTTTTTGTAAATGTCTTCTGCCCAAATTTGTGACAGAGGAAACTTGAGACTGACCTTTGCTGTGAATGGAATAATAGGGAAAGACTTGTAAAAATAAATATCATTAATTATGAGCGATCACAGAGAAACTTCCACCCAGCATCAAACAAATATACTTGTCCTGCCATGATGGAACCACATAGCCCTGTGGACCCAGGGCCACATCTGTGACCATTCATTTTTCATCTTACTTTTCTTCACATTCCTTCCTTCAGCTTCCAGTAATGTCTTCCCATGTATAATCAATACATAATTGCTGAATTAATATTGGCAAGAATATGCCTGCCTTCTCTCAGAAAAATTAATGTAGTGTGTTAAAGATAAGTCCCAAGGCTGAAAATCCTGTACAGTTCAATATTAAGGGCTTCTTCAACTCACCTGCAGGCCTGCAGCTTCCTTCAGTGTAAAGTGGCTGCAAAGTCACAGAGCTCTGTTGCTAGCATCACGTTCTAACTGCATTAGTTTGCATTTTATTTCCTCGCGTGATTCTCTCAGAAATACTATGTGAAAATACTCATGCTCAGGCTTTACTTTCAATAACGGCATTAGGAATCCAGAAAGAGGTATAGAGAAATTTGGCCAAGAAAGCTAGAACCAATAATAGCACTTATAGTCCCATACTGTACATGTATTCTTTATACACTAAATTGTACCCTTTTAAAGTATGATCATGAATAGAAAATCATTACAGGGCCTGACATAAGACTTTCAAGAAGAGGTGGTGAAGAGCTCCACGCAGTTCATTCTGAAGATGAAGCAAACCAGCTGTTTATTGATGCCCAGGGACCACCTAGCAAAAGGAGGAGTAGTTTGTTCTCAGTAAATCTGGGATAATCCAGAACACCTTATGGCATGGCATTATTAAGTGCATGTGTTTGCTTGAACAGATATCGTTGCAGCTAGATACATTAAATCCACAACTTTCAGCCTAAAGCTATTCACTTAAAAGTAATGTTCCCTTGCCAAAAATACAGTGAGGCAGGCAAAGGGCAACTTTTGTTTGTTTGTAAGCTATGGGGATTGCAAGGTGGGTGGCAGGTCTTTCTTTTTATCCTCCCTGATAACAATCAAACGCGGGTTAGAGGCGCTTTATAAATAGCAACAGAAAAGCATTTGATCATTGTAACAACTAACTAAAATGTCAGTTTATTTGTCTTGGGTGATGGCAAAAGCATCCTTTTCAAAGCACAGGTTTTAATTATTCAGTTGCAAACCAGTCAATTTTAGTGAATTTCTCCTGACATTCTCCAAAGACATCCATATGCTGTGAAGCTACATTTATAAACCAATTATTTCTAATACAAGCACCCCACATTTGACAAAGGCAGCTTTAAATCATCTGACATAAGCCCAGCAAAGCAGTGGAGAAAGCATGAAATATGTCCAGCAGTGGAGCATGAGGCTATGTTCTTTAAATATGTCAGACTACATATTTCATACATCACATATCTATTTTTAGAAGATGTTGGTTTTTATTCCTTAGGGTCACACTGAACTTAGGAACAGCCAAGTGAAAAAGGGCTTCTATGCCCAAGTTTATCTTTTTTACCCATAAGATGACTTCACAAAAGATATTACTTCTCCTCACAACACTCCTTACAACCTTACTTCTCCTTACAACCCACACCCCACTAAACATATGATAAATGCACTTTTTGAGAGATGGTCTCAACCTCTACCTGCAATAAATCTTCACAGTTTACACATAACAGCATATGTTAGGGCTTTTTGTGAGAGCACGTGTAGTCTTCTGGCTGGTATCTCTAACACCCAAAATAAACAGGGAAGAGGAGGACAAACTCCTCCTGGTTCCTAACAATCGTCTAGGGAGCCCTGCAAACACCTTGTCATTTCTGGATGTGTTGGGCACACATAGCCATGAGCTGACTGTTGAGTTAATTATTTTACAGCCAGATGGTACAGGTTGGTATGTGGAGGCTGTTGTGCCAGTCACTCTTAAGCATTATTTCTTGAGACAATGCCCCACTCCCAAATTCATTTGAAGCATCACTTCAAATATTTAGGGCGTCTTTGACAGTGAGTCTGCAGGGGAAGTGCCCGTTACAGGCTGTAAAATTAAGTAAAATCATCAAACTCAAACAATTAATCAAGTCTGTTTCTGTGCATAATTGGAGTAACTGATTTCTAAAACATCTTCAACTGAGATAGAGGCAAGAAATTGATATATTAATTAATAATGGTGGATGAACAACATCCTTACTCTGTCTTGTGCCACATTTCTCCAGTGGCTGCAGAAGGCAGAGAAGTGCAGACACTCAGTGCTGTTTGATGCTTTCCATAGTCAGCATGGGCACTAGCAGACAGATTGCAATATTTCACTGTCTTTTAAAAGAGTTTTTAAGAGCACACACACTGCACTACACACCCTAGTTCTGTGCTGTGCTGATGAGCATTGCAGGAGCTGGAAACTCTAGTGCAGTGCAGCCAGTGGTGTGCACTTCTTACCATGTTAAAAAAGCTTCAAAGCATGCTCTCTGCCATCAGGCTCAGGAGACCCCAGCTCTGTGTCTGGCAAGCATCACAACTCAAACTTACCATTCTTAGTTTACTTTTCACTGTTTTCTATTCATACCACAGTGAGTAGAAGCTGCCATACAGGGAATTCATATGACTGAGGAATCGATCAATTGAACACTAACAGCAGTATAATCTTCAAAGTGTACTTCTAAGCTGTTATGAACTTGAAGACCTTACTGAGACAGAAGAAATCACTAGTTGAAAGCTTTTCAGCTTGGTTTGGAGTCTGGCACTGGAGCTGTCCTTTCCCTCTTATGCCCCAAAATCACCCCATAGAATTATCTGAGGGTCACTGGCATGGTAAATGCTGCTCTGTGCCGCTCTGGCAGCCCTATGCTTGTCTGAACTGGTAAGAGAGCCAGCTAGCATTCAGCTTTTGTTTTGCCAAAACAAGCCAAAATAACTGCAGTGAATTGTTTCCTTTGCTCTGTATTTTTTGTATATGTCTGTTGTCAAGAGAGCAAACAGTTTTGCATGTGTATATATATATATTCTTTTGCATTTATATATTCAATGAAGTGAATAGTTTTCCTTGATTCATTTTGTGTGTCTGTATGCATATGTATACATATGTCATAAAAAGTCATTGTCCCACTGTTTAGGCAGCAGACTCCTACCAAACTAAATCACTTGCATTGAAATCAAGCAGTGTAGGTAACAAGTGGGACTTGGAGGCCTGTGTTCCAGGAGGACCTTGGCTAATGAAGTTGCTGCTGAACTGAGTTGCTAAGCACTGTCCTCGTTAATAACTGACTAGCAAAGCGCAAAGGGAAGCGGCAAGTTTTGGCAGACTTTGACAAGCTGGATAAATCAAGCGCTGAGTACACAGAGGGCTTTTAGGCCATGCCAGGTGCTCGCAGCGAGGTCCCTCCAGCCTGATTGCCCTGCTAATGGATTAAACTGTCACACCGTGGCCAAATGTAAATACCACGTGAACACGGCAGAGCTTTAAACAGCTGGCGCCACTGAAGCAGCTCTGGGGGTGACAAGGAAGCCACCCTGAGCCCAGCTCTGCCACCCCTCAGGCATCCTATGTCAGAGCTCCTGGAGGGGCTGGGGGGGTGAGCCCAGGCCCCTGCTGCTCTGGCACTCAGGGATTGCTTTACTCCCCTCTCACCCAGCAGATAGCTTCATCTCAGCCCCGTTAATGTTACCCGAAGCATTTATTAGCCATGTTGGTAGCTATCTGTATAAAATGAACAGGCTATCTGCTACCTTTGCTCCTCCAGTTGCTGGCTCTCTTTTGAAGACAGAAGCCCATCAGCCCATGTTCTCCTCAAAAGCAATTAAAGCGAAGCATTATTTTTTCTGGGTGTAGAGAAAGTAACTGATGTTAGCCTTTTGCTGCAGAGCTCCATCTCCTGGTCCTAGGAAGATACTGTACGGCATGCTGAAACAGTTTCTAAGAAATGAGGGCATTATTGATATACTGGAGATACGCTGATGCATTGGGTTAAAACCCCGTGTTATTCTTTATTTCTGAAGTAGTTCAAACATTACCAAAATTTTATGATAATATGTGCTGCTCTGTGTGTCTTCAAACTTGCTTTTTTGATGAAATGAATACACTTTGATCAAATACGATATTCCTGCTGGCATTGAAGCAGTGTGCTAAGCTGAAAGGGATTCCTCTTTCATTTTATCCTTTGACTAGTTGCTGTAGCTGACCTTTAAAGGTCCCTTCCACTCAAACCATTCTATGATTCTATGAAAACATTGCAAAGAGGTGTTTCGCTATGTTTTCCTTTTTCTAGAACAAGGTCACTGGGGACTTCACTTCAGATGTGGGGAGCGGAACATCTACTCCAGGATGCACAACTTTCCAGATCCCATCATCTTCAATTGCAGGGTCCATCTCATCAGCACCCCCAGCTTTGTCCAAACACACTGGACATACTGACCTTTAGCATGGCTGTGTCCTCACTAGCAGTCACCTACCAAATAATTTTGAAATGCATTCTCTTTAGGCTTTTATCTCAATTGAATGAAAATACTTTCACTTATTTATACCCGCACATTAGTCAGATGTAGATAAACAGCAACACAGTCAAGTCACAGACCCAAAGCTAGGGATTGCTACTTTTACCTGCGCTGCCCCAGGGCAAAACCAAGAAACTCCAAAAACATAAACATGGGTAAGCACAAAATTTGGGCCAAACACTGTAACAACAGCCCTTGTATGAGAAGTGAGACCCAGCTTTACTGCTTTACTCTCAAATACTATACTTCAAAAGCAGGTTTACACATAGATAAAAGATACCTGGAAGGTAGGAGGAAAGTCAAATCTTGAGGTGATCTGCAAAACCCATGTCAGTGGAGAAAACGCAGCATTTACAGTGAAATGAGTAAAGCAACCTGGTACATAAGGAAGTGGAGATCACACAATGTAAAATTCCAGCCTATTGCTTTTAATTATTGAAGAGAAAGGGGTTTTATGTCAAGATATGTATTAATGATGACTTACAGTGCAGTATCAGAGGAGACATTAATAAAAGTCAGCATTCATCACAGTCACTATTTACAGTTAATATTTGATCAGTCCAAAAGGCAAAGCAGGGAAATACCAGATCTCTACCTCACAAACCGCATAGTCTGAGATTCTCCCTTCTCATGTGTCATTCATACAGCTAGAAAAATCCTTTCAGTTCTTCCTGTACAAATATTCTAATGGGCCTCTCCTTACCTTCTCATTCTCTCTTAAGTCAATGAAAATTTCCTGTTTTGCAGTCATGACGCATCTAGTCCCATCTCTTTACAAATACCGCTACCAGGAGGAGCAATTCCTCTTCCCAATAGATGATATGCCACATAGATCTGGTATTTCCAGAAGCTGGGGAGGTAGACATGCAGGACTCAAAGACATTTGATACAAGTTTCATTTTGTCCTGTCATTTTCACAGTCTCCTTGAACATCTCTCATTTTTCATATAACTGTGAATACAAAATATTTTCATTTTTTGTCATGAGGTGCTGTTTTCAGTACGTTGTCAGGCATTTTTTTCCCCAAAGAATATTTTGCCTGTCAGTTCATGACATAAATATAACTGATGGTGTGGTATTGAAAGGCAATTTCAATGTAAATGAGCTACATGAGAACAAGAAGATTCCAAATGTAACGGGTTTCCTGCATCTGCAATAAATGACGGGTTAGTCTGCCCAGTGATCTCAGTATTCATTGAGGAGTATTGTAGCAGTTATGTTCAGATTTCAGGCATTTTGCAATGCAGTAAAGTGACCATTAACAAATACTTCAACAAATACTTTTGATCAGGCTCTGGTACCTTTGATCAGGCCATGCAGTGTTTTCTACCGCTTCATTCCCATTGAAACATGAAAAAAAGCATGGGAATGAGTCACCACATTGTACCTTTTAATCTTTTATCTTTTTTTAGAGGATAGTACTTATGCACAACCAAGTTACAAAATGCTATTTCATGGCACCAATAATTGAAGAAACAATTTGGCCAAAAACATTATTTTATTAAAATAACTTAGGCATAAGGCCAAATGGAGGCAAAATGTTGACAATATCTTGAAATCAGACCAGCCTTTGTTTGAAATGGAAAATAATCCACCGGGAACCAAATCCTCTCAACTTTACTAAGGCAAAATTTTTAACTTCATCCCCTACACAGCGTCCAGATATTACCCATGAGGGAATTGCACACAACTACAGTGTCCTTACACCTTTCGTTTCTGCCTAGGATGCTGACTAGTGACTCCATGCTTCTGTGACTCTGGAAACTGTGGCAGGGTTGGCTTCAGTGAGGTTATGGTTGAGAACTTGGGGGTAGGGCACTGTGCTCCCTTGGGCACCATTCAGACTGTGGTAAAGCGAGGGGAGAAAGGTTCTACAGGTGTGGTGTGGTTGACCTTGGCTGACTACCAAGGTGCTTATCAAGCTGCTTTCTCACTCCCTCTTCAGCAAGAGGGGTGAGGAAAATATGATGAGAAGCTCATGGGTTGAGGTAAGGACAAGGAGATCACTCACCAGTTACTGTCATGAGCAAACCAGACTCAACTTGGAGAAGACTAATTTAATTTATTGCCAGTTAATGACAGAGCAGGATACTAAGAAGTAAGAATAAATCTAAAATACCTTCCCCCCCCACCCCTCCCTTCTTCCCAGCCTCAATTTCACTCCTGATTTCTTACCTTCTTACCCCAAAGTGGTTCAGGGGTACG
>JANHGB010020528.1:0-34849 GCA_026283785.1 Coracopsis vasa
GTCTTCTGCATATCTAGGTAGGAGCTGGTGCAGAAGGTGTGTAGAAGACTGGGCTTCTGATTTTCCCTCAGCACCTTCTGGGGTGGTAGGAGAAGCACAGCATGTTCTTCGCTACCTGCTCCATTGTACATGTGCACACCAGCTCTACACAAGCTGGTAAAAATCACTGGAGATTTTATAGACTTGCTGTCCCACAATAAAGCTCTTGTGCTTTGTTTGTTTAGCATTTGGTTTGTACTGAATGGTGGAAAAAGAAATGTTTTGAAAGAGTTTTAATTTGTTTGTGGTTTCAAATCATGAAGCAAATTCCTAAACAAGGCATTTTTAAAATAGATTCTCCTTTGAAGATGTTCAGATTTTGCTTGTTTTGTTTTAAAAAATGAAAAGCAAATCCCTCATAACTAGTAAGAAACCCTAATTAGTCAATAGAGTAGGTAGCTTCAGAAGAGGTGTAGATTTACTGATGAAGATAAGGGGGTCTGGTGTCCTCCTTCACAACTATATTGGCAGGAGCCAGCATGGTACACTGAATACTGATTTCTTGATGTAAAAAAGGCTGCACAACTGCAAGTTCTGCAGGACTGACATACTCCCTGGAAACTGATGGGTTAAATTAGATGTGCTCATCAGCTAGTGTCTGTCGTTAAGACAGCTATCTTAGGGTTGTTATTATTATTAACCTTAGGAACTGGTATTGTCCAAGGCAAATAAGCAAGTTTTTACAGTTTGACAGATAACTGCCATTCCAGAATATTCTTATTTTATTTGGTTATTAAACAGCATGATATCCATCTCTAAATTACTGCTTAGAGAAATATACCATACCAAGATGTTTGATTCCTAGGTATAGGCTGAAGTAAGGTCCCTTCATTACAAATCTTCTATTCTATTAGGGCACAGGTGGACCCTATGTTTGAGGAAACAAAACTGTTCTGTGGCAGATTAACTCAGTCTTCCTGTAGTTTGCTGTCCTTTTCTGCAAAACATGAAAGGAGCTTGCTGAATACAGTGCTGGATACATTTTGACTTGTCAAGGTACTTATGGACTGGAATATAAAAGTATCTAAGGAGCACCCTCTCACTTATGCTTCTGTTTTTCACTTTCATTTATTTCAGCTGCTCCCTGACATCAAATGCTCCAATGTTTTTGGAAGAGATTGCTGCACAAAAAGGCATTTGCTAACTTCATGATGGTGATTTCTTTCATGTTTATATTCTATTCCTTTTGTGCCATTTAATAATTCCTGCACAGCATGCAAAAACATTCCAGCCATGATAGTTTACTACGACATTCTGTATTTTCATGGCATTAGAGAGCTGCCATTTAAAAAAAGCGAGAACTTGAGGTCCTGGCTTTCCCACATCACACGTTAAGGGTGCAAGACTGAAGCAGCATATGGCTTAGAGTTCTGCAGTTAGAAGATATTAAACTGCAGGTCTGCAATTCTAAACAGCATGTATTCCAGATTATCTCCAACAGATCTAATTAACTGACTAATAGTTCCATGTGGCAAGTGTTAGCAATCTGATGAGTAGCGTATCTTCTTCTGCCACTGACATCACATAATACAACTTGGTAAATGTAGGTGCATCCCTAAGCGCTAGCAGAGAATAAAGGTGAGGTTTACGCCTTTGCCTTAAGAGGTCTCTAAATTCACAGTGACAATTTTCATCTCCACAGCCATTTTCTCCCCATTCATCTTTTCTTATTACATTTTGTATTTGTGTCTATGGTTGTGATCAAAATTTACAATGATTATTCTGGGATGCCTAAACCCACAGTCAGACTGAGTGAGGTCTAATTTTACACATGGGCATGCATACTGCTGAAACTCCTCCAGATTTTCCAACCAATGATACTTTAATTGAAAGATTCCCATCTTACATTAGTTAACAGTGCCCTTGGGTATATTCTAAACCCATATTCATAAATTAAAATTGCATTATTCTATATTTTAGAATAAGTCATAGTAGAAAACACACAATTGTATATATCTTTTCATTTGCAAATGCATAATTACATTCCAAATGCGAGAGTAAAACATCTTTAGAACTCTTTGACACAAGCATGAATTGATAAACGCAGTAAAGTAACTTAAGTCAGATACACCTGCAAATCACATCCGGAGTGGGTTGAAAAGGTTTTTCCAAGGACGACTGCTGATTGTGTGAATTCTATGGCACCCGTTCATCAAGCACTGCTTTAAGATCCCAGAAAACTTGCCAGAAAGAAAAGCTTTTAATAAATGAGATCTCTCTCCCTAACTTCAGAAATTTATTTTGTTTATGTAATGGGTACCATTGTGGTCATCCATCTTATATACTTAAAAAGAAATATCCACCCCAAAACCTCAGAGGCAAGACAAAAGAAAAGTTAGCCTGAAGGCTACAACTGCTCTGCAAGAGATACCATTCTGCGTTAAAAAATAAAAGGAAAAGAGTAAATCAGCAATACAACCATCCAGCTTTCATCTGAAGAAAATGCCAGAAGACCCAGGCTTCCAGCTGCCTTCATTAAAAAAAGAAAAAAAAGCCAAGAGCCTTGCTTTTGATCCAAGGCAGAAAATGCATGGAAGAAAATGAGCTGGTCAGTAGTGAATGCTGAGCCAAAAGCTATGTAAGATAGAACAGATATATCAAATGAGACCCAACATCTTAAGCAGGCAGCAGGTCTCTAGGGAAGATTATAAAAGGGAAGGTTATAAAAGCAGAGCAAGTGTATTGCAGCACTTCCCCCGAGTGGCCATTCTGCTTCCAAGTTGCATTAAGAAACTTCATGAGCTAAAGCAGACTGAAAAAATCAGACTTTTTTACCCCTTCTTTTAAAGTATACAAAGTACAAGAACTGCTTAACCGATAATTAAAACCACTGCTTAACATACCTATTCTTAACATCAATCTCATTCATTTAAACCTGTTTATTTTAAACCTATTTTTCCTCTATCAGTCCTGTATGAATGAATGTTTAAAGGATGAGGTTCTCAAAGCAGCTGCAGAAAGTAAATCGCCACCACCACCCCAGGGAAGTCTTATAAGGCAAAACACAAATCTAACACTGAAGAGCTGAAGAGCTTACTTTCCTTCTAAAAAGGACTGAGAATAAAATAAAAACTGAGCACATAAAAACAGGTTTTGAAGCTCATGGTAGTTCCCTGGTAATTGCACAGAATATTCTTACATCTATTTATTCCAAACAAGATCATTACATTCCACTGATATTGTGATTACATATCTATAATCTGAAGTCATCAACAATTTAACCTAGTTACCATCTGGGAAGAATATGGATGTTCCACTCAAAACACAGACTATAGCAGTTAATATTGAATTACTACGAAAATAGACTCTACCTCACCAGGCTGGGACCCCATGACTTCGAGACTTTATATTCATGCAGTGTCAGCTACTATTGGCTAGAAATACTAGAGTATTTCTACTATAATGCTCAAGGCAGGGAAAAAAAAAGCCCAGCCAAATCCCTGCAGTATAAGCAAACAGCCAGAACTCAAACAACTTTCGCATGGAAATTCATTACTAAATCAGAAACTGAACATCGCTAACCAGAAAGGATGATAAGTGCTAGATAAATGTTTTCTTGACTAAGGATGTTTCCTGAGCCAGTTCCTTGTTTTTGAAGAGATGGAGTATATTTGATTCCCACTGTTTTTTTTTGGGGGGGATGTTATTTCTTCTAGGGAGGCAGTTTCTGCATGAATGATTTTCATCAAAAATTAAGAGAATAGGTAGCAAGCATCAATTTTTTTTATTTTATTTGAAATAACATTTGTTTGCTTCCGTCCATCATTTGTTGCTTTATAAAGTCTTTTGTTCACAAGAAGGGCTATTCATATCTGTGCCGTATCCACTTACAAACATTTCTGCATCCCTTTCATTAAATTGACTTGATCCTTAGCTCCTTCTATGCAAAAGTTTCTTTTATAACAAATGAAGAGAATGGAGCCAAGTCATTCATCTCCAGAGAAATTTCAACATTAACAGTTCCATCTCAAATGACATATAATTACATTATAAACAAAGATGCATGTATCTTTGTGGATTTACTGCTCAGACAGACTTGCTGCATTTTATAACATTACTTCATCAAAACAATAAGACAGGAAAACATTTAGGTTTAATCACTAGCCAACAATTCCGCAAGTATTAAAGACCACTTCTTTATTTCTCTTGCCTGAGGATTGTATAAATCCATTCTATTACTTATTTCTAAAGACAAGCAAGCATAAGGATGGATGCTTGAGACAGGGGAGAATATATTTAGGTTGAGTTTGTTAAAGAGCTTTGTAATACTGCAGTTTATTATGACTAAGCTTCATAAGGCATATTCTTATTCATTTTCTGTGGAGATATACTGTCCAGGGCTCATTAATGTTTTTTCAGCTGTTCACGGCTTTGTGCTTCTCATGCATATGGTAATTTATTACCAAGAAGTTTTCTAGAAGAGTCTGTGTTGGCTTCAAAGTCACTACCAGCCTATGTTGGAGACTTCCTTTTAGTTGGTAAATGAAAAAAACATGTACTTGCCCAGGTACTGGTGCTCAGGGACAATAATTTTCCCTACTCATCTACGTCCCACTGAAGCCACAAACGTTAGTCAATTTTTTGCATCAAGCTAAACTGAACCACAATTTTTTGCCTCCCTACCTTCACACACTCCCAAAGGAGCTATATTTTACAGATGCAGTGGACACAGACAACAAAATTATTTACTGGTATTCTCACCCTGCAGCTGGCAGATTTGAATGTGAAATGTGTAGTAGCTGATAATGTTTATGGAACAGATGTCTTTTCATAGTGCATCTGGCAAAAAGTAAAAAAATAATGGATTTTCTTTTTATCCGCTTCTATGTGATACATTTGATGCCCCAGTGGACATGATAAGTAGCAATTCTCTTTGAAGACTCCTTGAGAGCTGGCATCCTGACCACAGAAAAAAGGACACAGTCTTGGAATGAAGAAAACTCTTGGCATTTACCACCTTAGTTTTATTTTGCCTTCTAGGAGCTAATTTATTCTAAAAGTAACTCCCCAGCTTCAGCCAAAGTGAACACATTCACCATGTTCCTTCCGGGTCTCAACCCAAGTCCCTCACTGGTTTTCCTTGCTTCCTCAAGAGCACAAGATTTCATTTAATCTTTATCTTTCAGACAGGCACTTGGTCATCAGCACCTGTGCAAAGCCCCAGGTAATGTGTGCAGTAATGACTTGTGTAAAACCACATTCTGTGGTAACAGAGCACTGATACTCACTGTGTAGGACACCAGCCAAGCCAACATATGTATACTATTCCCATCTCTCAAAAGCTAAGCAGTGAAGAAGGGCTTCTCTATCAAACTTCGATTCAGATTCCATCAGAACAGAAAGCTGAGCACACACGGGAAGCTCATTGGAAACATTGCTGAAAAGTGGCAGAAATAAAGTAATGATTTTTTAAATATTTATAGTAATATGCCAATATCCTTTCATCAATGGTGAGACGAATGTCTGTCAGGCAGAGAGGCCTGCCCAGTCTCTAGGGTTCTCTTACGCTCACAGTGAAGTTTCAATGATCATAAGTATACTTTATTGGTTAAAATTAGCAGCCAGAGAAAAGGAGAGAGAGTTTCTTATGGCAATGCTGTAGGAGTGGAGTAGGGAATATCCTGCCTAGGATCACTTGGAAAGGGCTGGAGCAAAGTTTTAGAACTTATGTAAAAACATGAGTCTTGGAAACACAGAGCATCTTAACACTTTGAAAAAAGTGCTAACATCAAAACCAGAAAAGGAAGATAATCAGATGCCCAGGAATAACAGAGTGACGGGATCATTTCCAATGAGCCTCAGCCTCACAGGCAAACTCAACGTACTTTCCCATGGGCTTTTGATCTAAGTTTCACACAGAAGGTTAAGAAGGTGAGACCATGAACAACCATGCACATTTTGGAGAGCAGAACCTGGAATGAATGCTGCTGCTTGCCCAGTCATGCCCTACATCCCTACCTCCCACTCTGAGCCTCTCTGGGAGTTCTGCTGCCTTCTGAACATCTTACTTCAGTTGCAGCAAGAAGTGCGAACAGATGCTGCTAGCATGAGAAAGCTTCCAGACCATCACCTCCTCTCCAGACCATTTTTTCAAAATCTTGGCCAGGAGCCTTGCTTTTTTGCCTCTTTATACTGCCTGTCAACACGACTGGTCCCGAGAACAGATTCAAATCAATTCTTTGCTTGCTAGCAGCAAGCTATTCTTTCCAGGAGAATTCCTGGCTGCCTGATGCTATCCATATTGAGTTGAAAATGTCATGAATTTTTCAGGTTTTCTTCTGAGAAAGTGAAAAATCCTCTTTTGGAAAGCTCCATCTGTGTTAGTGCTACTGTGATTAGAGATGGGAGTGCTTACACTGTCTCTTTCCTCATCCTGTAAAAAAGGCTATCAGCAAAAAGGGCAACATATAGGTTGTTGGACTCCTGCTTCTCTATCACCCAGGTTGACTCATTTTTTTCCTGGGGCACTGATGCAAGTCCACTTGAGCAAGCTGCTTATGAGACAGCGTGAAAGATCCAAATCTACTCTGCTGGCTCTCTAGTATTATCTTAGTTTTCACAATTAATTGCAAGCATCTCTCCCTTAAGAATTGTCAAGTTTCATTTAAACTTTAAAACAAACAACACAAGAAGAAACACAAGGAAAAACAAAAGGATATGTTATGTCACAGGACACAGGAGATGAGATAGAAGTATTCCTAGGCTGGGGTAGTTCAGCTGGCAATTTAGGCGTATTAGTCCATCAGCAAGCATATTGATCTGTGTTTACGTATGGTGAGAACAACGGCACGTTGAAATAATGTATAATATGTAAACTGTGGTTTACCTAAAAACAGTGCCATGCACACAAGGCTGCATTGGCATAGCGTCCAGCAGCTGAGAATACAAGTGTTCTTGAATATATGGTCTGGCTTTGGCATAGACTTAGAACTGGTCAAAAAGTTGAAAACTCTCCTGGACCTAGCTACAGAATGGCCTGAGAACACAGATATATGAGTCACTCTAGTACAGATCTCATGTCTCTTTGCTTTCAGCTGAAAGGAAGATGCTCTGTGCACCTGCTGAAACACTGAGATATGTGCTGTGACCTGGACATGTCCACACAAGAGCAGGAGTACAGAATTTCTAAGTTTATAGCAGTCAGCAATAAAAACTCAAATATACCTATACTGAAATTAAAGTCTCTGCATTATTTTTCATTATCTTCACATTCCTATCTCAGCTTCACATGAAACAGAAAGACATCTGTAACACAAGTATGAAAAGGAAAGGAACAACACAGGCTGCTTTTTGTTTGATATTGCGGTTGGGGGAGGTGTTGGGTTTGGTTTTTTTGGGAAGGGAGTTGCAAGGACCCTGGCAAACATTGAAATACTTAAAAATTCTGTATTTCACATGCTGTTCACTGTTCCAATAACTAGAATGCTCTCCTACAGCAAGTCGCTGCATTCCTCTGGGTCTCACCTCCCCTTCCGTAAGGATTCTATCAGTCAGAAAGGATAACCACATTCCTGATGATCACATTATGCATGTAACTTGCTGTAAACATCACCTTTTAGCCCCGATGAATGATTTGTTCAGCCATTAATTATTCAGCAGATATTCTGTGCTCTCTCAAAGAATATTCATTTTCTACAGAGGGTTATTAGTGTAATTTTTGGTTAAAGTTTGATATTATGAAATTGCAGCAAAAACATTAGTTTCCTCCAAAAACTTTGTTTATTTTTTTATGACTGTATAATTTGTTAGGACTAGTCTGATTTCAAAGACTTAAAATAAAAATTGAACTTGGTGGAATCACAGAATAATTTAGATTAGAGCATCACATAATCCGATTCCCTGCTCAAAGCAGTGATACCTTTGAAATAAGATTGACTTATTCAATCCCATGTCCAGTCAAAGCCTGAGCATCTCCAGGAATCGAGTAGTGTTCAGAAGTTTAACCATTCTCACTGTGAATAATGTTATTACATACGTCTGGTCAGAATTTAACTTACTGCAATTTGCAACTGCTGTCATCCATTTTATTTTGCAGCTGCAAGAAGATTTCAACTCTGTCTTCTCCATAACCCACATTTAGATGGCTGGGGATAGCAATTAGTTTCCCCCAGGCCTGAGGCCTTCTCCATGTATCACGTATCCATGTTATCTTATGTAGCTAGTAGTATAAAATAAGACATAACACCAGAAAGAATAAACAAAATGAAACAAAGCTACTTTTCTTTACTTGTACTTTGGGACTTATTTACTCATTAATTTATTTGCTTGGATTCTCATATTTGTGGTATCCTGCTAATCTAAGTAATTATGCATCAGAACATGTGAAAATTGGAGACAGACTGCATTTATCTCTCACTGCATAGTGTTAGCTGAGAGATATTAACCAGCTCTGCCAAATTATTTGCCAAAAGATGCACTACTAATAATTATATTATTGGTAATTTACTAGTAATCAGTATATGACTGGTACTGCTGGTAACATCACAAAAGAAGTTGTTTGCACTTCTGATGCAAGAGATGTACAATTTTATCAAATATACTACAAGCTGATAGAATTCAATCCCATTTAAGAAGTGAAACATAAAACTGAAGAGAGAGAGGTTTTACGCCATGTGGGGTTTTTTAAATGGATTAATCAGGAATTCTGAATTACCTTCTAAAAAATAAAAAGACTGCCTCTCTGGGGTTATACTCAAGTCTATCATCATGACGGCATGAAGGAGTGAAAGCATTGCGGGGACGTATAGGAACTCCTGTGCTTCTGTTCTGCTTGAGTTGGATGCTCAGATCCCATGAAAAACCTGACTATTGCTGATGAGCTCTTTACTTTGGTGCTACCCATGAACATTGCTGACTACCTGCTCCTACAGTGGCCCTTTGGAGAATTCATGTGCAAGCTCATCATCTCCATAGACAAGTGCAACACCTTCTCCAGCATCTACTTCCTCACTGTCATGAGCATTGACCGCTACCTGGTTGTGGTGGCCACCACCAAATCCAGGAAGATGTCCTACCACACCTACCGAGCAGCCAAGATTGTGAGCCTCTGCATCTGGTCCTTTGTCACAGTCATCATCCTGCCCTTCACTGTCTTTGCTAAGATATACAAGAAGCAGGGGCGCTCCCAGTGCGTCCTCGTGTTTCCACAGCCTGAGAGTGTGTGGTGGAAAGGCAGTCGGATCTACACCCTTATTTTAGGCTTTGTCATCCCAGTGTCCACCATATGCATCCTCTACATCACCATGCTGTGCAGACTGAGACGTGTGCACCTCCATTGCAATGCAAAAGCCCTGGACAAAGCCAAAAAAAAGGTGACGCTGATGGTGGTTGTCATCCTGTCTGTGTGCTTGTTCTGCTGGATGCCTTATCACCTTAGCACAGTGGTGGCCCTCATCACAGACATCCCACAAACTCCATTCATCATTGGGATTTCCTACTTCATCACTAGCTTGAGTTATGCCAACAGCTGCTTCAACCCTTTCCTGTATGCCTTTCTGGATGACAGTTTCCGGAGAAGCTTTCTCAAACTGATAGATTGCAGATCCACCTCATAAAGCCGACTCTCTGTGTCCTCCTGTCTCCCTCTCAGAGCCTCCCAGAGCCATCTGCTCTTCCTGGGTGATTCCAGCTCAGAGAGTGCTTTCTCTCCAGCCTCCTTCTGACAGCCCACAGGGCTTCAGACTGTCTCACTACACAAGACACAAACTGGGGACTGGTGGATCCTTCTCTACTCTCCTGCACTCATTTCTTCAACAGTACTCTCCATCCCTTGTTAGCTGGTTTGGGGTTTTTTAAATCACTTCTCTCTAGCGTGCTTTTTCTCGTATGTTTGCAGCTCACAGAACTGCAGCAGGTCCTTTTTACCTCTTTTAACGGTATTGCTTTGTGAACTAAAGCCACATAACTGTCTTTTTTACAGTCTTTATTATTTATTTATTTGTTTATTATTTATCTTTATTATTTATAAAGCTCAATAAAGGTGTGTTATTGAGTGTCTTGCTTCATGATTCCTCAGCCTCTTCATGTCCACAGTGCCTGCTTAACAAAAACCTTTCAAGCTTAGCAACATTGAAAAGGCACAGCTCCAAAGGATAAGGAATAAACAAAGTCATTGTGCTCATTTAATTGTACAGGGAACTGAGGTAAAGTAGTCAAAATCTGTGATAAAAGGCAAGGGAGACCTCAGTCTGGCTTTAAGGAGGAAAAAGCAAACCCTTAGTAGTGCATAAAATACACAGATGTGGATTTGTAGTCACTTGTGAGGAATAGCTTAACAGAGTACTTGGTAGCTGTAGTTTGCAAAATTTGCAGCTTTTGTTTGAATCGGAAGGGGTGTTTACTTTTTTAATTTGTCATATGTTTATGGGCAATCTCCTTCTGCCACATACAGATAAATCATTTCTTTTTGGTCCAGAAAACAGAACTGGAAGGTGTTTTCAGAACACATCAGCCTTTAAGGGTTTCGAAAGAACTTGCTGAGACGTGGGGAATATTCTGACTTCTTCACTACAAACCATAAATCAAATATGTGGTTACTTTTAACAGTCTCTCACACACTTGTGCTCTGCTTGCTGGTGAGATTTATGAATATTTCTCTTAAGGAGGACAAAGGAAGTAAAAAAAAACACCCAAAAGAGTAGGTTAATTTTAGCTGCAGGAGTGGGGAGAGGGTCAATGAGAATTTCACTAGAATTCACATGTCCAAATACTGCATGAGGAAGGGTTTTTTTCCCCTTTTCTCTCCTCTTTTAGCCTTCTAAACTGACAAAATGTGGAAGACTTGGAAAATATCTGCAGTCACTTAATATTTCTCATCTTAGTGGTCTTCCCTGTTATTCCCTGCAGCAGATGCTAAATCAGTGTAATAAAAATTTGGTTACATATTTCCCCCTCCACTGAATATAGAGAGATGGAGAGATGTGGCTAAAGAATTCTGTTTCCACTTACACACTTACAGGGATGATGGGTTTCAAAAGGTATATAAAGATCAGTGAGTGGCACAGTCTGATTTGCATGTGCCTCCTGAGAGCCCTTGCACCAGGTCACTTCACACTGCTGCAATCTAAAATTTGAAGAAACAAATTTCTTTTGCTAAATCCTTCCAAAGAAACTCCAAATAAAACTTCTACTTTCAGATACTAGCAATTATGCAAACCCTGATACATTATAGTGCCAGATAGCTGTATTGATGGTTAAATCTTCTCTCCTTATAAGCCATTAATGTTTTCTGAGACAGTGCTAATTTCAACACCCAGTCTAGCTGTCACAGAAATGACATGGATTCTGTTGAGAACAACAGTGTCTAATTCAGCTTTGAGAGTGTGTGATTGACTTCTCTCAGACACAGACGCTGGCCTCTGAAAAAGCAAGCCCAAAAGGTGTTGAGAGCCCATTTCCACACCACGTATAAAAGTGTGCTGCAAGGACACTGTCTCTCACTTCATCTTTCTGCCTGAAACAATAGGTAATTAAGCTTACCCACCAGCTGCCTGCTGTTTCAGCTGGTGGGTAAGCTTTCAATTGTAAATTGTAATGATGCTTCTCCTTGGTCAGTCATTTGCTGTGGAGAAATATGTTACTCTGTATGGTCCAAGTAGCAAAGCCTGTCTTCCTTTAAGATACTAGTCTGTATGCACACACCACCTCTCTTGTATCCTTAAGCTATCATGTCCACAACATTATTTGCATAAAGACTGCATACGGTTTTAAAAGTAAATCATTATTCTCAGAAAAGACATTTTCAATATCTCTGTGCTCTTGCTGGTTGTTGACCCTTCCCTGAAGACTGAGGAATGGCAGAGAAATACAGTTCTCTGTTAGCCACCTTAAGAAGTGGCACAGATTTGAGCATTGCTCATGATAGTGACCACCTGAATGTTTTATCTCATTACCTGTCAGGGTTCCTATTTACCTGAGCAGCTCTGCTGTGCTTCTGCAAAATGTAGCCTGTATCTGTACATCAAGTATATCTCTGAGCTACTCAACTGATACTAACAGTAGGTTACAAGAACCACCTGACTTGCATTTTATTTTTATCTAGTTTCAAATACCAAAACTGTAACTCTTCCCGAACAATATAATCTGGTTCAAGATTCAAACAAACAAGCAAAAATCTTTCTAACTGAGATCAGTGTGAAGAGATCTCTTCAAAATCTTCCTATCTTTTAGGAAATAGGAAAGTGTTTTAAAGTATGCCTTTCCTCATATGCAGTACCTCATCCCTGTGTCTTCCATACTGAATTCCTGTTGTCCATAGGGGAACGTATGAGAAGAGTTGCTGGTGTAAAATGGGCATACTCAATGTGTTATCACTTACACTGGTAACAGGCAGCCCCCACATGTAAATTGAGAAAAGAAGCTAACCAGTACAGTCAATAAAATTAATCAGGTACAACATCTAAAGTGAACCAGCAGAAAAATATAGCCCACTTTAAACTATAAAAAGTTCAAAGTAGTAATAAAAGTAATAGAGCAGCACACACAGCAAAGCATAGTGAAAAAAGGAAGATATGTGCAATGCAAATAAGTGATTGCACATACATAATCAGCATCTGAAAACATCTAGCATTGGTAAGTTCCCTTGCATCCTTTTCATCCAGGTGGGTAAGGTAAAGGGAACCCTCAGTGAATCACTGTCAGCAAGCCCTGCAGGTGTCAGGTGAGATGCAACAGGTCACTTCACATCCAGATGGTTTAGTCAGCAGCATGAGCTTGCCTTTCATCTGCAAGGTACTTGATATAGTCTTGAGACCCATAGGCTTGGTATTGTGTAGTTTTTCATTAGAACTGGTGTGACTGCGAGAAAGCCTCATAAGCTAAGACAGGAGAGAAGAGTGTCATCTTTTCTGTGTAAGTGAGTGAGTATTCAGCTTCCCTCCACCCCTCTCCCAACACCATTAAACAGAAACAGGCCTCCAGCTTGTTGTAGGCTATCAGCACCAAATTTCCCCAACACCTTGGCTTCTGACACACATACATTGCTTTTCATGAATATCTCCCTATAGTCTATATGTAGCAAGCTGTAGAGACCCAGAGAGTAATACTGTGTGATTGTCAAGTACCCATTTAGCTAGAAGACCTGAGTGCATGTGTCCCTGCAGCTGAGGCACATTCTAGGAGCTCTGGACACTGAAAACCAGATATAGCTTCAGGACCATGAGTTCTCTATAAATTGTTATAAAGATCACTCTGCATATTTTCCCAGCAGCAACACGATTGTTTGGTCATTCCTGAGCCAACCAATCTCAAATCTCTAGCTCATCACTGACCCCTGCGCTCTTTTGGGCTCCCTCGGGAGACTGCTGTGACACCAGAGGATGTAGACAAGTTTCTCCCTCAGCTCAGGCAAGGCGTTTTAATCCATATGGGCTTTCGCAGCACCTCTGTCCCTGAAAGCTGACATAATGGACGAGGTACATCATGCTATTTTTCATGATCCAGATACACTGCAGCACTGGTAGCCAAAATAGCCCTCAAAACATACATCTCCTCTGTCATCTCTGCATCAGTTACCCATTAAGCTTTGCACCTCTATCAGCTGTATTTTACTGGCTTTCAAGCATCTCTACAATTATTTGTTCCACTGCATAAAGCTGCCCTGAAGTCATGAGCAGCACATCAACAGGAAGCAGGCAGATGTAAGGGGAGTACACAGCATCAGAGGAGAATCGTATGATTACAGGCTAAAGTGATCCCTGTATTTGGGTTTAGGAAAAGAGGTCCTGGGCTCTGTCTATAGTAACATAAAATGAAATAAGAATAGATCTGTTCTTATGACTGGTGTTAAGTGCCCAGAGTAAGCGCTGAGTGTGTTTCAGAAGTTTCTACCCTGGACTAGCTGCAGTCTGACTGCACAGATGCATTAGCAGTTGCAACACATTGCACGTTGCATGTGCTGCTTTAGTTTCACCCAAAAGGACTTCAGCTAGCACATTTGTAGGCTGCTTTGCAAAATGGACCAAATGGTAGTAAGGGGGAATGGTCAGAAGATTCACTTCAAAAACACTTTCCTGGCTAACTGAGGTGCTGACATGTGTATTTTCCCTTAGCATCACAAAATTTCTCAATCCAGGTTCAAGAAGTTTCCACTCTGAGAAGTACTAGGAAATCCAGGATCTGCCACCTAGTTCCTAGTTCTGAATAGCTGATAACAAGCCAAGTACAAATGCTAAAAGCATGTATGCTGATTATAACATATCACTATGTAGTACTCAATAGGAGATGAAATGTCATGCAGTTCTTTCCTGACTTGCTTACTGTTCAGGCTGCCTGTCGCTAGTATAACAAGCTAAAGTCTTGAAAACACTCCCCATGCACACTGCTATGACACAAGCAGATTTCTGGTCGCTGTAGTACATCTGGATAGCTCCCTTTAGATGTCTTTTGTTGGGCATATCCATAGCCATTTTTAGAAAGCGTGACAGCACAATCAAACTCATTGCTTAAACTATGCAATTTGAGGCTCCCCAAGAGCTTCAAAACATTTTTCTGCTTGCAAAACCTTTATACCACCAGAGGGAGTTCAAAGACAGCTTGTTCAGAGAATGTATTTAGGGGAAACCAGTTTCTGCAGTCGTGCCAGAGATGGAGCACACATTTTGTATGTAAGATGTCTTTTCTTGAAATGGAAGTAGGATATTAAGCTAGGTTGAAGAAAGGTATAATATATTTACATATATGTATTTATAAAAAGAGTTGAGGTCAGAATTTTCTAAAGGTGTGATCTCAAGTTGTTTCTTTATAAGCATCCTCTTTGAATGTATGGTACTCTTAAACACCAAGAGGCATGATGTCTGGATGCTGCCAGCGACACATCTCCTCCTGCACAATTCCACTCCCAGTCAATCAGACCCCAGTGGAGGTACTGGTGTGAGGCACCCTGGGCAGGTAACAGTGACACAAAGGCAAGGCAGTGCAACAGGAAGAGGCCACCTTTCCTCCTCACCATTCCACAAGCCCTCGGGAGCCCAATCTGTCTCTGGGCAAGGATTTGGTTATCTCTGTATTGTGCTTCTTGGTATTTTCATGAGCTGGCTTTTTTCCCATTATTTCCTTTTTTCCTGTCTCTGGCTTCTCTTATCCCCAGACTTCTCCTCCTTTCAGCTTTCAGTCCCTAGATGGCAGTGGTTCCTCACTGACAAGGCATTCCTATCCTAACCCGGAGTGGTACACTAAAAACATGCTCCCGAGAGCTAATTCGAAAGCTGTTTTATAGGATATGCCGAAACTGATACAAATTAGCCAGGGGGAATAAGAAAACACTGATATTTTTATTGCAAACTGTATACAAAATGGCATGAATCCATATGCGTTTAAAAATTTTGGAGATAGTACTTTTTAACAGTATGAAGGCTTGAACGAAGTCTGCTTAAATGGTAAAGTAGTTGAGTTTAAATTTAGATTAAATCTCCTTTTTGCTCCCAAATGTAAATTCTCAATTCAGACACTAGGCAGATCAGTAAGGCAAGAGATTCTCAACCAAAATTCTCAAGTCCTTTAAGAAAAACAACGATTTTCTTTAGAGGGAACGTGTCTCATTTTATATTCTTTTTTTCTTTCTAAAGTGTATATTTGGAGAAAAGTCTGTATGCTTCGAATAAGGAGCAGAATACTGGAGAGCTGCAAAAACTACAATGGGCTTGGATGCAGCTAGTATAATTTCAATATAGGAATAACCAATGATGTAATGTCTTCATGAATTGTTACAGGTTCAGAGATTACTAGAGTCCCCTTAAATACTGTAATGTACATTTATGTTTCTTATTAGATGTAAGTCCTACAAAAGGCCTGTGTGGTAGCAGATCCCTTTTCTACAGGGAGAAATCTAGGCTATGCAACCTTTTACCTGATGAGCAAGCACTCATCAGCTCTAGCTCTGAGGTGTGCGTAACTTCTACTGTACATCCTTGCTAAGTGAAATCAGCAGAAAAATGCTGACATAGTGAAACTGTTGGCTGGTTATTGCTATTTGCTGCTGATAGTATGATAGCACCAAGATGCTAACCACTCTAGGTTATTGTGGTAGATGTTTACCTACCTACAGAAAATTAAAGGCTGCACAAGAGAATTTGCAATCTAAAAGAGGCACTGTCTTTCTTTCCTGGGGGACACTGATCTCCTGAAAGCCTGAGAAGAGAATAAACCTGCCCTCCTTTATGAAAGAGACATGTATTTTCCAAGGTCTACATCTGACCTTTGCATTAAATTCAGCTCAGAAGTGAATCTAAAATTGCACGTGGTTTTTCTATCTCAGCCACTGAGTCTGTGTTATAAAACGGATCTTCAGCTAAAGAAATAACAAGGCTAATTGCTGGTTGGCATAGTGATACAGCAGCAATATACTGTATAAAACTTTCATGTGCTTTATATTATATACCTATAGAAGCTATTATCTTCATATTTGATGTATCTTACAGTTTGACATTTGTTCTTTGCAATGAGCTAAAGCTACCCAATATCAGCAAGAGCTGGTCTGTTAGAACATTTTTGATTTCTGGTGCTGCAACAAGTGATGGGAGCTTTGGAAAACTAAATGTGAAAAGTTCACAGGATGGAGAAGGCAGCTCGCTATTATCTTTTGGAGATAGCTTAACTAGTTAAAAAAAAAAATACACCAACCAAACCTGTCTTTTAATAGGAAAAGATTCAAAAGAATATGGTAAACTTTCTGTTCTAAGGCTTTGATACTCCTCTGAGATACTTCTTCATTCACACAGACAATGTGTGGCAAAAAGAACACCAAATGTTAGAAGCTTCCTAAAAACCTGCAGATCCCAAAAAGCTCAGAGCAAGCTTCAACCCTGTTGACAAAGAGGTTTAGCATGAAGAAGTGTTTTCCTGATTCTTACTTAAACTCCACTAAAATCAAAAAGGCATCAGAGAAATTAATCCTTAGAACAGAGTTAAATAAACCAGGCTAAGCTGGAATATAAAACAGAAGGATCAATGCAGAAATCACTCTAAGAGGCAATAATCTTTTTAATATTTGCTGTATTGATTACTGAATTCTCACTCAAGGCTGCTTAAATCTGAGGTGGTCAATTTCCATCCCACTGTGACTAGGTAAAAAAATGAAGTGGCACTCAGTGATTATAATACATAGTTAATTTCTTTTTCCTTGAAGAACCTCTACTATTGAATCACAGTACTGCAACTAAAAGTATTGAAGAAAAAAATCCTCTGTAAAATTTCAAATATCAGAATTACTATTCCAAATCAAACTAAGAGTCTGTTTTGCAAAGTAGTCAGTTTCCAGCAGATCTTACATTACATTGCTTGGTGCGGTGATGTAGAACTGTTTCAAAGGACATTATTATACTATGCGTATAGGCAAGTGGCATACATCGCTACCTGTCAGAATTAAACCTTTTCCAATTATTTTTATTATTTGTACAATGAGAGCGTACAGCTCCCCAAACGGCGTTCTGCTGTGCTGGCCATTCTGCAAAGCACTGACTAAAATAGTTGAACCATGAATAAAACTAAATCTTGTCTCTTTAAGACAAAGTAAAGAGTGGGCAAAGGAAGAAGTTCTAAAACATCACAATGGTGGGAAAAGCAAAGCAAATACAGGAGTTGCAAAGTCATCATCTCCAAAATTGTGGATGAACCTGGATTTCTTTCCAAGAGATGATCTGAAAACTCAGAAGCAAGATTACAGAAGAGACCAGAAGAAGCCCTCTAGCAAGCTAGAACAGGTGACCCTACCTGCTGCATGTCAACAAGGCCCCATCCCTCTCACCATGTAGAGCTACCAGCAGAGGCAATTTCCATCCAATCACCAGCTGATTCTAGGGAGGTAGGGAAATGTCTGCAGCAAGGGTGAATAAATACCTGGTTTAGATTACTATAACACTTGAAAGACAAATAGAGTCATAAAATTGTGCCATTAGTCACCTAATAATAATTAGCACCCACATGCTACATTGAATTAACCCTACATCTGCTACAAATGAGCAATTAACGTTACACCTGCTACAAATAAACAACTCTACAGTTAAGTACATGTCAGGCACCATAAAGAAAAGCAAAGCAAGTCAGCAGAAATGCAAATTTGTCAAGGATGGAAAAAGAAAATGTGGTGTAAATTAAGAACTTCTGCTTCCTTCACTGCTAAAATATGTTTGTACTCAGAAAAACATCTTGCAACAAACTGTTAAAAAAGCATCTGACCCAAAGTTTTCTGAAGTTAATAGAAATGGAGAGAAGAATGATTCTCAGATGCTCCCATGCTGGATATGCTGCACACAGTTTAAAGGACCCAGTGCGATTTTCTAATAGGGATCATGAGCCTTCTTAGTATGCAGTGATAAATTATCAGACGCTATACTTGCAAACATACGTGGCTGAAAATGCATATTGTTATCTTTAGCAGGTGCTTGAACTAAATAACCAGAAAATATTTTATTAATCCACTGCAGTTGCCATTTTTTATAAACAAAAAGTCTGATTGTCAGGTTTTGTGTTTGTATTGCATATTGTATATGCAAAACAGTAGCTATAATATGCTAAGTAGAAAACTACAGATAATAGCAAACCTTTTACATATTTAGAACTCTGCTTAAAAAATTAAAACTAATTGCAGATGCCTGAGAAATTTAAGCACTGTGTAATTACAGAGTGCTAGAAGTACGATTACAGATGTTTCAATAAGCAGTAAGCTTTTCATTTTCTTCCCTCTTATTTTAAATATTGCTCCATCTAAGATGATGTGTTCCTTCGTTTCATAACAAGTTAGCAGTTTTATCAGAGTGAGGGTTTTTCTAGAGCTTTGCTATTCATTTTGCAAGAGAATATATTTACAGAAACTGTTTATTTGCACTTTTTTATATTCAGCAATAAGTATATGGAGTGATTTAAAACAAAAAGAAACCCAACCTCCAGGACTCAGAAAATCACTTGGGTCATCAATAAAGATCTACACAGCTCATAAAAGCTTTCAGTTGAGAAAAGAATAGCCAAGAAATCACAAAAATGTTTGCATAATAACATTTTAAATTAAGTTTATGAAAACTTCCTAGAGTGCCCTGGTCGTATAAAAACAAAATTAGCCCTGTTCAGTATATTCCATCCTTTAAAAATAAATGCAGTTTGGAAGTTAAAAAAGCCAGGACTTTGAAATCACAAGTGCAAACTTTGGCAATGTTTATCTGGAAGCAGCTACTTCATGACAGCCAGAGTAAGGATGATTTCTCTTTCCAGCACTAAGCTTAAAATCAGGATTAAAAAAGATCAAGTCTTCAGAGGAATGGAGAGCAACAGGCCAGAATATGCTTAGGAAGGGTGATGAGCATATGCAAAAAACAAGGAGGAAACCCGAAATAGGAGAACTTGGTTCTATCTTTTCATGTTTGCTTTGTACCTTTGAGTGAATAAACAATGCTTTGTTTAAAACATCCAAGTAAACAGATGTGCAGTTGGGGTACTTCTTCCAGTCTCACTCAGTTATCTGTTCAAAGGTTGCCCAACCCAAACTCTGTCCCAGTTTAAAGCAGAGACAGGCTGCAGCTGGGATATGTTAACAAAAAGCCCACCTGAGTGTCCTCTCTATCAAGAACCATGTTTATCTACTGCAAACATAATGATTTCCTGGAGTACAAATGGATCTTTCCTTATCTAACAGGAGCTCAATGTGGACTCAAGAGCTCCCTTGCTCTCACTATAGCTGGCATGTCTGAATGAAGAAACTCTTTCTTAATCATCTTGCACTTTATTAGGAAATTATTTTGACAAAGTTTTTCCAACTGCCTCTGCCAAGGAATTTGAAAAGCAATTTTATTTTTTCCTACTATTTGCCTACATGGTAAGAGATAAAAGACATATGTGGCATGTCAAATCATACGGATTTGATTGTTTGCCAATACACCATCACTATCACAATCATGACAGGCAGCAACAGATCTGAACAACAAGGTTGAAGCTCTAATGGGTACAAGAACAAAACATTGCAGGGACAAATTAATTTGTCTGTGAGAAAAGATGTGCAAGTGTGAGCACGGTATTTGTTACACTTTGCAAGTCTCACGAATGTAGGAATACAAGACAGGTCTTTTCAGAAGTCAGGTTATAATCAAAGGCAACATGGGCTTTGGAAAAGAGTTACCTCTGCGAACTCCCTGCAGCACTGTCGCTTGTCAGCTTATGCTGAGTATCAAAGAAATATTTTGTGATCCTCTACAAGAACATGGCTTTGTCTTACAATACAATTGCATGGTTTACACTTTTCACAACAGTTTATATATGTAACAACCTACTGAGGCAACTGTGTCCAAAAGAAACTAGTTACGATATATATTAATAACCATAAAAATGGGGCAAGTATTGGTATTGCCTATGAATGTACACTATTGCTTTTGTCTCCGAAGCAACATCAGCTCAGGACACTGTGGTACTACTAGGAACACCTTAATATCTTTCTGCAATGAGCAGCTGAACTCCCTAAAGAGAAAAAACATTACTGTCTGCAAGCTAATCTTACACACCTTTCTATTCCCCATGGAAATCTTAGTCAAATGGTATATTGATTTTTAACTCTTACACAGATCAGGCACTTTTAAAATATGCTAAATTGGGGAAATTGCACAAACAAAGAATACTTCTGAGAATGTGATCTTACAGGTGATTTTTATTACCTCTGTTATGAGAGACACTTGATGAAAAATCAATGAGGTGAGAATGGAGATATGCATTCCAAAAATATAATGCAGTTCTGGTTGTAAAATTATTACTACTAGTGAAGCATATTTCTAAGGATAATTATTTTTCAGTATTGGCAAAGTGAGAATAAATGAATAAAAAGGATTGCTAGCTTGCTTTATTGAGGTATGTCTAAATTTTGAGTTTGCTTTTGCCATCCACTGTCAACTAGCTCTCAGGAGAGAGTAACGGCTGACTGAAAATACAATGACCTGAGTGGATTCTGGCAACCTGCTCTAGTTGAGCTGAAGATGGAAAGGTCTTTGACTGTACTTTCCTGAAGTAAAAGCTGAGGAGTCATCTAGTGTTCAAAAGAAAAGAGTCTGCACTCTTGGAAAGGTATTTCAGGTCACATTATGGCTGCTACAAGTAGATTACTCACCATTTGTGTCAGGATGTTCACCTTCAAAAGGAAATATTGTCTTACTGAGGTGTCTAAGAGACAGCATTTTATCCAAGTAGCTGGGTAATGGAAACAGTTTTTCTTTAGGGAAATACTAATGATGTCTTATTCAAAGTAGGTATCATTGATGTTTTAACAGTTCCTAATGTTTTGTAGGACATGAGCTTTATATATACCTACTTTCATCCAGGTATATTATCCCACAGTTACATAGGCATACAGATTTGGCCAGTAGTCCACTCAGTCCAATAATAACACACTATCTCAAATAAAGATTATCCAAATAAAAGAAAAAAAGACCTGAAAATAACACCCTTGTTTTAAATGAAAAGGGCACTGGCTTCTGTGGGAGTTATGCCAGTAGTTAAAAAACAAGTTTTTATATCTATTACATTGATCTCTAACTTTTTAGCAACTGAATTTCACTTACAGTAACCTATGAGCTTTCATCAAGTGTTATCTTCTATTTCACCTTCTTTGTTGCTCCACATTTCAAATTTATTCTCTTTTCCTTCCATGGACCTGACCATCTTTCAAAGTCCTGCTTATTGCCAGTACCATAACCCAGAGGGCTAACTCTGCCTATAAAATAGACATATTTATTTTTGATTTTGCTTTTTCATATAGCATCACAAAATCCGGCATGAAAAGAAAAATATTCATTTCCATAAGGATTATTTCATCCAAAATATGATAACTTATTTCTGCTGTTGGACTTAGTTCTAATGAAAAGCTATCATGATGCAGAAATAACAGCATAAGCACAGGAAATCTTTTGCGCATACACATATAGGGTGCAGCTTCATCTCTCTAATGTTCAGTACTAATGGCAGTTGAAATTGCATGAAGTGCAATCTCTGTCTCACCCCATTAATTACAGAAGAATTACCAAGATAATAAATGAAGCAGCCCACAGTGCAGCATTGTAATGGATGCCTCTAACCCACAGAGAACCCCATTCTTTACCAATGTACCAGAAATAATGATACTGAGTGGGGACTGCGCTGCCAACGGAGTAACAAACAGCCCTGAGAGACAGACTCCAGCAACACGGGAAGTGGGATATTGTTGGATATGCATGTCGTGGAGCCCAGGGAGAAGCCTGGTGGTGCCTTGGGGCCAGGAGAAAGCAGGATCCCTCACACAGCAGAGGAAGATGCTTTGTTCCAGCACAGTGATAGTGCGGCAGAAGCACAGCAAGGATGCAAGCTCGATGGAGCCAACGGAAATGGTTAAAAGACTTGGTGCCCAGAAGAAGTAAATGTGAATGCTATTTTGGGGGTTTCTAAAGTACAGTGACACTTCTGTTCCTCCCACTTCCACACACAAATGCTCTCAGGTATTAAGATCCCAGGCATATTTTTGGCTGTACTTTCATAAGGCAAACACTCCATTTTGACAGATATTCTAACATAGAAGTTGAAAAATATATCCTTAAAAACAAATTAGCAACCTCTTCTTTGTCAGGTAACAAATCTCTGCGACCAAGAAAAAAGGCACCAAAGGGAGCTTTCATTCTAACAGTAATAACTACCAGGGGTGATGTCTGGAAGCACAGCTGTATTTGTGGAATCAGGTAAAAGAATGGGCTTTGCACTTCGGAGCAATCAAAAATGCACATTAAGAAGATTTACCCAGGTCCTGGCAGCAGGGTGCTGCTCTCCCCTTCAGTCACACCTGGGCATGTATCCTGTGAGAGTCCTTCTGCCAGCTTCAGCATTTCATCCATTTTCCAAAAGTTTCTGTTGAGCTATAAAAATTACTTTTTCACCAATGTCCTCATTTGTTCCCTGGTTTCTCCACTTCAGTGGTGAGAAGGATGCAGGAAAAAAAGTCCTGTGCTGTCACTTGCTATGCAGAATATGTAAAATGTCACTGTGATAAACATTTGAAAAACAAGTTGGTGTCTTTGCACGTTACTAGGAGTTTCATCACTGTCTTCAAGTGGCAGAGTTTCAGCTCTCCCACTATTTTCTAGTCCAAGAACTTGTCTCTAAACAACAGGCACAGACTCCCCAAAAGGGAGATGAAGAAAAGTGATGCCCCTCAAAACAAGCAAAACCAGAAGTTGTAGTCTAAAAGGTTCCTCTAGCTCTGCACAATATTTTGTCTGAAACAATTCTTCCTCATGCAATAACCTTTGGCCCTTGACCACAGGCAGCAGTTGGGTGAGATTGCAGCCTCCAAGAAAAACATAGCATCAGATTAAAATTCGTTCTTCCTTTTCAAACCTTATCAATTTAAAAAAAAATACCAACAACATCAATCACAAACTGGCTTATTTAAGCCTATTTCAGCAAAGTGACAAGAGAGCAAACAAAGACCCGAGGAGTTCCAGATAGATTCAACTGCTTTGTTTAAACAACACTGTAATGTTCAAATTAATGTCAATTTGTGTAAACTAGATTATCTGACACTTCATTGGAAATAAAAACCCTTCACGTTGTTGGGTGCAGGTAAAAAGCAGAAAGCTATCTTAAGCTTTCCAAGCTTTCTAAGCAAAGATGAAGACTTGGTCCTATAGTACATAAGGCACAGAAACAGTTTAACGTCAGAAGCTTGTCAGACCAACCTCCAGATGAACTACACCTTCACAGTACAGACCCTTGCACTTCAGAAAGAAGTGAAGTTGAGCTAATGCACTATCCAGGATACTACATTTTCTTGCAACAGCGTTTGTGAGAACCCCTACCAGCTATCCCAAAGTTTATAAAGTTGTCGTATTTTTCACCTGGTTTTCACAGAGATGGAATGGGAACAAGTGTCAATAGAATCAGGATGTGGAAATAAGGTTTTTAATGTGGCATGGATGTTGATAGTTCAGTAGAAGCTTCAGCTGTGTTGATTGCATTAATGATGAAACATCCTCTCTAGGAAAAGGTTTGTGTGTCTCATTCTAGTGAAAGCAAACAAGTTTCATTATGGAACAAACCAGCTCAATAAAGCAACATTTCTTTAAGTGTGAGGCTAAAAGAATTAGTTACACCTCTGAAAATTTTCTGATAGGGACAGCCATTTGGAACAAGTCATCAAGGTGTATTGTCCCAAGACAGATGTCCTTTAAATCACCAGCACTGTTCTGGTTCATGTGCAGACTTCCAACTGCAATTTTTTTTGCTGTGAATCAAAACTGCACTGTTTAAAGCTCACAAGGCCAAAGCCTAAAAAGGAAAAAGAAAGATTATTTGCATTGAAGGAAAACTGATAGTGGCCTTGATCTGAAATACTTATCAACTTCAGCAATTGAATTCAAAACTGTCTTACCATGGATAAAGATGAATAATCAGAAGATCAGGAAATGGGAAAAATGTTAGTTAAAATACCTTCAAGAGTATTTCTACAGCACCTATTTGTTAGAATGTAGGTTTAAAATAAATCTCTATTATGGTTTTAGAGCTTGATAAATCAGATCTCCATATTCTTGTTAATTCAAATTAGATGAATTTATAGGTAATTACTTATCTAAAGTACTGATAAATAATTTTATGCCTTCCATTTTGGTTTTTATAAGATTTTACTTCTTTGTAAGTACCACTACGTCCACATTGGTTTGCTTTCTCACTTCAAATTCTGACCCTCTAGAATTTAGGGCAAATTTTCACAGTCCAATTTTAATATCAAAATAGGATTAAAAGAAAAAAAAGTCTTCTTTCAAGCTGCTGTGCTGCCTTCAGAGTCTTCCCTTCACAATCCTACCTGAGTCTTTTGCAGCGTCTCAAATAGCACACATATAAAATAATCTCTTAACACAGATGTATGAATTTCAGTTTCTGAGAGCAAAATTGCTAAATAGACAATTTAAACATTGAAGAGTTAATGAGGAATGCCATTTGTGAGGTTCCTTAATAGTGTAAGTTCTTGGTGATTTCAAGAGGACAATAATATTTTTAAAGGATCTTGGCATATCACATTCAAATCATACATTTAGCTATGAGCATATATCCTATAATTCATTTTGTTGCATTGTGGAGACTACAGCTGATATTAAGCTTTCTCTTGTAGCACAGCCAGCACCAGCGATGAGTTTTGAGACTGAGATATAATAATTAGTCTCTAAAAACAGCTTCTTACCTTACCAGGTGTACAGGCTACATCATATTGTAGTGCCCATCCTGAAATACCAGTCTTGCAAACAAGGCAAATGAGTAAAATCACAGTCACTTCTCTCCACTCAGAAGAGCATTTTCAACTTGTTCATGAAGTTGTGCAGGTCCAGTTCTGCAAGATATGAATCTAACATTCCAAAGCTCTTCATTTATCTTCTTTTTTAAAGTACTAGGTTATTGTAAGCTCAGCAGCTGCTTCTTCAGGACAAAAAGAAATTTGGCATTACTCAAAGTTACTTCTAGGGAGGATTTTGTTTTCTTTTTTTCTAGTTTGGTTTTCCCAGTTGGAAAATCTACCGGTTTTGAAAGCTTCATTAGTGCATTTGACCTATAGTTTCCACCTAAAATTGAGAAAAAAAGTCTGTCAGGTCTAAGTTCAAAATGGACAACATTTAAACACAGTTAATATGAGCAGAAGGGAAAAATAAGCCCTTATAACCAAAAATTTATGCAGAGCAGAAAGGCTTGTGTATCAGAAATGCCAAACGATCACCATTTGGAATTGGTTCTTTTTCCTAAACAAGGCTAGAGACCACGGTGGAGGAGTAAGTTATCTTGTTACTCGTAGAAGTGTTGTCTCCTCTTCTTTAAGGAGTCATGTGTTTGAATTTCTGCCTTTGAAACATTATTTTTTAATTCAGTGACTCATCAGTATGAATGAAGTTGGACAGCGGAATTAAAACCATACTGTTCATGACAAACATTTTCTGCCATCTCGGTTATGTACACTCACAGTATTTGTTAAACTAGTGCAAGCCATTGCTCTGGCTTGCACCTCAGAGCGCTTTGCTGTTCATCCTCTCCTTGCTTTACCTGACTTTTATTGACAAAACCAACAGCTAGCATTAAGTACAGCCAAACCTCCAAATATTGGTGCATTGGTGTCATCAGTTACTTAAACCATTTTGCTGGAGTGCCACCTCACAAAAGCCCTCAGAGCTTGTTCAGGAAAAGAAGAGGAAGGGGCACCAGGATGCCCTGGGGCCTAGTGCTGGTGGAGCAGCATCCCCCTGAACACGAGCAACAATGAAAGAGCATGAGAAGTCTTCACACACTGCAGACTAGAGGGAAAAAATGAGGATTAAAAGTCTAAGAAGAATAAGGAGTATTTAACACACTGTGTTTCAGACAACAGAGATGACTGTGACAGTATAAAAAAAAATAAAAACAAAATATGTATATAATTTTTAAAAAAGATATGCTGACATTCCTATTGGCATTGTAGCCACATTCATGCTAAGAAGCCCTATCACCTTTCTGCTTTCTCCCTCTTGTAGGCAGTGAGCCTCTTCCAAACTCCAGGCAAGTTGTTATGGAAACCATCAATATGGCTATAGAAATGGGAAGGAATCATAGATTTCATCCACATGTACATAATTTACTTTCACCAATAAAAAGAAGGGAAATGACATGAAACGGCAGGCCCTGTTACTGAGATACTTTAACCCTGGGAGAGAAAGGACTCTCTGTAGAAGGGCTCTCAGCTGATCATCTGGCCTTTAAGCCAAGGTCACTCTGAGTAAAAGTACATCAGGAAATTCTGTCCCTCTTCAGCTGAGAATGGTTAGTGCACAATGCCTATCAATGACTTTCATTTGTTTCCATTTTGTTGAACTCGTGATCTGCCAGTGGAAGAGTCATACTCTTTCTCCACTGTAGTTTCACATCTTGTTCTCACACATTGACATAGCATTTAGAATTCATTCCTGTTTATAAGCAAAGGTGTTTGGGGAACATTCCAGCCCTGGTAGCTCTCTAAGACAACACTGGGCATAGACATCTCTGCCTCAAAAACAATGTATAACAGGAATGTTCATATAACAAGGTACATGGTTAGCCTCTAATTTTCTTCCATCCCTTTGACAGGTTAAAATATGTCTATATTGTTTGGTAAATTTGGAGAAAAGGGGTGAAAATAGTACTGTGTGTAGAAAGAAAGCTGTAAGAGAGAAAGAAAGAAAGAAAACTGTAATTGAGAAAGAAGATGTAGGAGACTCTACTAATTGTTCCTAGGTTTCATTTTACTGGCTTAAAATTAAAATACACTTAATACATGCTGAGCAACAACTTCTTCAGAAATCCTCTTGCAACTCAATGCTTTCTAGTGGCTGCACATAGAAGAATGGCGTAAACTGGAGGATTCAAACCATGTTACTCTGCAATTCTTCGTGTTGCATTATGTGAGTCATATATAGGGAAGCTGAGAGAACCTGATCAGAACCTTTCTCTTTTTTTGTCTTTTTTTTCCTTTTTTCTTCAAACTGACAAAAATGTCACCTAACGAGCTGAACTCTATTTTTAATAAATAATTTAACAATCTTAATTCTCTGTACCATCTTATTCTTTTTACCACTCTTTGTCCTACTCCATTGAAAAAAAAGAAAGGAATTACAAGGTAAATTGCATTTCATGACACAACTTTCAGAGCTATAAAAGCTAGACAAGCATTGCAAGTTTAGGACTGGAGAAAGAAAAAACCTTCCCTTTCTAGGCTCCAATCCACTAAACATTTATTCAGTCATAAGCACATGAGTAATTTAAGTGAGCTCTTGGATTCAAGCCAATAGATAGATGTTATGTATGTGTCTGGCCCAGCCAATGTGCACAATCTGTTGCTAAATGTGACATTTACATATACATATATATATCTCTTACATTTGGGGAGTTTAGAAAAGCTGTTTATAAACCAGAACAGAAGGCTAAAATTGTGATTAAAATTGTCCTGAATGTCTCTTTAGTATCATCATGAAGCCTTGTATAATTTTGTTTGCAAAAGAATTGGAAAAACTAAAGATTGATGCAATTTGCATTTAGCTCATTTTCAACTAAATGTGGCATATAGACAAGATATTAAGAGTAATATAAGCAGGTTCTACGCACAATTCAAAATTCAAGACAACTGAACTGTGTGGAGTGTTTTCTATATTACCTACTTCAGTGGAACTGAAAGACATCTGCGAGTTAAAATTGCAACTTAATTGGCATTAATGCATTTTCCCAAAAAACACAGAAAAAGAACAGTGTCTTGTCTTTTTTTTTTTTTTTTTAAACTAAAAGTCAAGAGTAAAAAAAAAAAGGATGTTTGACTCTCCAAGGAAAATAAGTGTTTCAGTTTGACAGGAAAATTGAACTAACTGTATTGAAGGATGAGTGAGTTTAATGTTTCCAGACTCAAGTTTTTGCAGGCTTAACTGTCAGATAATAAAATAAAGTTCAACTTTTTGTGGCTTAGAGAACATACTCATATCTTCATAAGTATAGTTTTTGAAAGCCAGACAAAACTAGAGGTAGAGATACCACAGCACTACCACTAACATTTAAAGAGAAGGAACCAACTCTTTGTCTCACTTAATAACCTGATCCTGTGATAAATTTGCCTTAGTTGGACTGTCGACTTAATCGACCACACTTCCATGAATTCACAGAGGTACCCCTAAAGCTTTTGATCAAATCTTTTTGGTGTCAACAATCTTTTCATTGAACTTGAACAGGCCTGAAGTTGGGCCTTTATGCTCGTTATTGCCACAGTTGGCTTTTACATATCTCATCCTACAGGAAATCCACATACACATTGGGGGTTCCTATGCATTCAGTCAGATCATACACAGCAGATGGGTGGGAGACACTAGTATAAGTCTTTGAGGAGAAGGGAATGCTTACTTTGGCCCCGTGGTAGGGGATGCACACTTTATAATTCACAACTAGCTAACGCAAGCTGCACAATTAGTATTTTTTTAAAAATTAGCACAGAGTCAGACACTTTTTCCCAAAGAAGACTGTACTACTCTATCACCCCCAATCCAGCAGCCCAGTGGCGTGAGTAGGAGATGCAGCATCCAATTTCTGTGTTGTTTGCAATGTATCAGAAGTACCTTTCTTCCTGCCTAACGTTTTTCACTTGTGAACTAATCATCTTACCTTGTGCCAAAGGGAATAGCTATTGATTGAAGGAAAATAGTTTTTAACAGCTCCTCCATACAGAGATTCATAGCCTTGTACAGCCAGAGACTGGAGGCACAAAGGTCCTAATGGTGTCACTGGAAGAGAGATGAGGACATCCATTTCCCCTTGTAGGTTAAACCTCTGATAACCAGCCTGTGAAGTAATGTACAGTTCATTGGTTAAGGCACTCACCCTGATGTTGTGCACTTGCATCTCCTGAGACAGAGAAGGTCTTAAAGTCAGGTCTCACATGTCGTATGGAGGTTTTATGTTATAATGCAGCATTTTACTGGAGAAAGGTGGCAATATTGATTGCTTTTATAAATGAGATCATTATTTTTTAAAAAACCAATCTAATTATTTAGACATGCCTCTTAGATCAAGATGTTAAGCAAATGCATACATTGAAGCAGTTTGTTAGTACACCCCATCATGGATGACAAAAGAGACACTGAGCAGTTGAATCTTTATGTAGCTCTGGGCCTACTCAGAAGCTGAAACTGAAATCTGGGAATTCAAAGAACATAAGTATCTATCTGTGGGAAACTGAAACTCCTGTGATCAAGCAATATCTCAAATTCTTATTTTTTTTTAATCATGACAGCTTTGCATATAGATGTGTAAGCGGGAATTAACAGAATGAAATGTTCATTAATTCAATGAACAGTCTCTTCAGTATGTACAAGATCTTTCATAGTTTCATGGCTGCTGTATTTCATGATGTTTTGAACAAAGCAACCAACTATTTCAGAAGCTCAGGAAACAGTCTAGCTTTCCACACCCCCAGTGTTGCCCTTGATCATGGTTCCTGATAGTAGAAGGTAGAAGATATAAAGTAGAAGAAATGAATCAGCTTAAGCTCCACTATACATTAAACTAAAATTATTTAGGCCAGTTTCTAAATTAAAATTTATAATTTCATAACACCATTTTTGTCATTTTTCTGTTGTTGAGATATGCCCAATATGATTATTATCTAATGGACCAAGAATGTAAAGAAGCATCTACAGTGAACTAAATACCTTTAGAACATCAGAAATCTTAGGATATATATTATATAATTAGAAAATGATAATGGCTTGTATCTGAGTTTGTATCATATAATTTATGGCAATTTCAGCTGGAAAAAAAAAAAAAAACAAAGAAAAGAGACTGAACTGCTTAGTAGTCTTCTAAGGCAAGGAAAAGCACGTATACCTTAAGTGAGGAAATGCAGAGAAGTTGCACTAATGTAATTCATTGCATGGTTTGTTTACATTCACCTGTTATCCAGAGGTAAACTAGCTTTCCTTGTGAGTTTCATTCATTCATTCATGCATTCAATAATCATACAGGTTTGTATCTCTTCCTCCATGCTTGTTGCTGATGCTCAGCTTCCTCATAACCATGAATTCCTGCTTCTGAGCACTGTTCTGAAATCAAATCTATCAAAGGATCAACATCAGAATACCTGAAGGACAACAGATGACAGAGACGTCAGTGGAGAGCGCCAAAAAGTTGAAATTTTCTTCTGGTCAATGGGAAGTTAGCAAATAGGTACTATGACTTTGTTGTGCCTTAGATGTGGAGGGTATAAATAGGAAACAAGGGTGAAAGACCTCAACAAGAGATCTTTAAGGAGGAAGTAGATGAAGTGCAATCAGGTAAGTCCAATATTCACATGCTCCAAGATCCTCCTCTCATCACAGTGAGAATGAGAACCTCATGAAACAATACAAATGCATTTGTTCTCAATGTTCCATGAAGGATTTTGCAGTTTATATCCTCAGTTTACAATGGATTTAGCTGAAGGTACAAGTTGGGCCACCACATTTCTTCATCCTCCTGTGACATTAAGATATCCTGCCAAGACATTAAAAAAAAAAGGTAATGGAGCTAAGAGAGCATGAGTATGTGCTGGAGGCACTGTTTGACCCTTGACATTGCCTTGCTGAAAAGCCAGTAGGTCAGTCCACTGCAGAAAAGTGACAGCCATCTGTCACAGACAGGAGGTTGGAGAATTTTCAACTGATGGATCTTATCTCTCTCTCTCATGAAAGATGGCTTTAGAATTGCCAGATATCGCCAGTGCACCCCCATTGTATGAGTTGCAGATATATATAAATTCATGATTATTCATGATTATACATGAATACATGTGTCATTCAAAGCCAAGATTCTCCTCAAATACCCATTCGCACAACTCTTTTCTGAAGGAGCAAGCAAAAGAAACACGTACTGTCAAATTGAAATGGCTTGTAGCAAGTGTTTGTCCCTACAGCTCTTCACACATTTACAATGACAATAAGCCCTCCAGCACCTAGGAACACTGCATTTGTTCTCAGTTTTCTTCCAGGAACTACACACAAGCAGAAAAAACACTGCTGTGCAGGTAGATAACATCACACAAGCTCCAAAAAATCCCTAGTAAGCTCAGCGTAAGTTCTCATTCAGCACAGGCTATACAGAGGAGTCTTTATGCAACTATTTAGACTACTTGTGGCCTGCACTGAGTTCCCTACTGTCCTGGATATGCTTCAAACAGGTTGTCAAATTTTGCTACATCTCATACAATTGCCAAGTTCTCCAGCTGTGAGAAAAGTGAGCAAAGGAGAAAATGTTCCATGAGGTTTCACCTTAGACTCTCTGCTATGGCAAGCAGGAAGGTTTTATGTACATGATGTGTAATGCACAGACTATGAACCTCATGTGAGAGTGACTAGGAGATGCTTTTTGCCATTGCAGCTGGTCATCAGTCCTGCAATAAGGAGAGTTATCCAGGTGAGAGTCCTCAGATTACAGCTCCAGCCAAGCATCCTGATATGAAGTGTTGGAAAGACTTAATACTTTAAAGCCTCACATTTGAAATGTTTCTCTGCTAGCACTTCAAAGTCACTTTTGCTCTAACCCCAAAGGAAATCTCATTTACTGTGTTGAAACCACTAAATATCATCACAGGACCAGTTTGTCAGAGTTTACAGACAACTGGCATTTCTACTCACTGATCTGTTTTCTACTATGAGCTACCAATAGACACAAGGGAACAAGGGGAAGAAAAAATGAAAAGAAAAAAACCCAGCAAATATAATAGGGAAAAATGTGTCATTATAAAGCCTTCTACACACAGGCCATGTTTGCCAGTAATACAAGACCACAGATGTGATAGCTTATTATGTGTTGTATGCATTTAGAAAATCACACTGACATAAAAAACCCCAACCCTATATATACTGAAAGCTCAGAATAAATGTACTTAAGTGCTTCTATGGTTCACCTGTATGGAAAATTTAGGCTTAAAAGCTTCACTGATGACTTACAAGTTTTGCTCAGCTAGCCAGCTTTAAATAAACTTTTCTACAGTTTCAGCAGTTTATGCAACTTCATGGTAATGAACAATAGATTTTCTGTGACTAAAATAGCAAAGTTATCTATTATTGTGTATTCAGTTTATGGCATGTCATAAAAACTTTACAGGTTTCAACACAGCCCACAGCATTGAAGAAATGAGTCTCTGCCTGCAAAGTCTGAGCAAATCTTGCATCCTTCCATGAGATTTCCCACTTCAGGAGGGGCTTGCCCAAAGAACTGCAGAATGTAGCCTATGAAGGGTTTTGTCTCTGCTCACAGGTTTAATTAATCATTGATGAATAATTTTGTTTTCTTATTTTTGTTCCAAAAACATGCATTTATAGCCTCTTAAAGAGAAGAACAGCAGCCTGAGTCCCCAGAATTTCATTTTACCTCGGTAATACCCTGCATGGTTAGTGGTCAGACACATCAAAATCCCAGTCCCTTTGAGATATTTTCTCATGTTGTAAAATAGAGCTCAGTGTCTGCAATTAAACAGGTTGCATGAGGACTTTGTACCTGAAACAGTGACTTGGCTCTCAATCTGGGGATCAAAAGCTGCTCCTGAAAAGGTTTTTTGCATTTCTTTTGATTGAAAACATTGGAGCTTGCCTATTCAGTTCAGAAATACTTCAAAATAGGTTGAGTTTTTAGCCAAATTACTTCAAGTGGTTCTTTGTCAACCAGGACAACATTTGTCTGCCAACTTTTTGCAGGAGAAAGAATTGCTCCTTTTGCACAAAACATTAATTATATTTATTTGCATGTTTCTGCTTTGTATGGTACAATGGGAACCCTGAACATACAGTATTTACCCAGTCAATACAGATAGATTGATAGATTCCCATCTATATTTGGCAGGGGGGTTGGAACTAGATGATCTTAACATCCTTTCCAACTCTAACCATTTATTATTCTACGATTCTATGATTATGATTCTATGAATCTATATAACAGCCTACCAGTGCTTGACTAATTTTATTTATTTTCTTACTTTTTGAATCCTACTTCAGCGCAAAAATGTCTCAACAACTCATATTTCTGTACAATCTTTCACATATTCTGTCCTGTTGCTAAAGCATCTGTTGAAAGTATTGGCCAGTGGTAAGACATGCATGTTTTCCTTTCATATCTGCCATAGCTTTATTCCAGCACTCTTTGTATTTTGGCAGACAAGACACGATTCCCATTTCTTAGGCAAGAACGTCTCTTCCCATGCCTAGAAACTCCTGCTACCTGTGAAATCACTGCTTTGAAGAAATAGCTGGCTATGTCATGCAGCAGCAGGGACTCAGGGAAGAAGCACACAGACTGAAAGAAGGTGCAATGACAATTTTATCTTTCTCTGCTCTCTTCCTCTGTTGCATGCTGTTTCCCTCAAACTTTCTTGGTACATTCACACTCTTTCCTGCTGAGCTTTTCAAGATGCTCCTCCTCTCTTCTATGCTCTGGGAGCCTAGCTTGCAGTTTTAGGCCATACACTCCACTGTATCTACCTTGAGAATCTGGAATGCACTGAGCTAAACTCACATCATGGTTAACTCAATTGATTTCTTTGTTTGGCTCAATATATCAGGCACACACACACAGAGCTGTATTTAGGACTTTCCACCCTTATCCCCCAGCTGAAAAGATCTCTTTCAAACTAGCTTTGCAATGTTACTGAGGATATTCAACCCCTCTGTTAACACAGAGATTAAATTTTCTGTTAATATTCCATAAAATAGGTCTTTACTGATATAGCTAATTCACACTGCCTTAATCAAATAATTTCAGTTGATAAAGAGAAAAAAATATCTTAAATGCAAATAGCTTCAACATTATGAAGAGTTTGCGTTTTTCCTTTAAGATAACCTAAATATTTATAAATATTTTTTTTTTTTTTTAAAAAAAAGGCAGTATCTATCCAATCAGAAAATTTATCACAGTTAGGTTCAGTGAGGAGAATATATTTTAGCCCACATATTTTTCTCCTTTTCAGCACTGAAATGTCACAGAATTTCACATTTTTTTTAATTCCAATTCAAAAAAAATTGACTCAGGAAATAAAAAAGTGAAAATCACTGAGATACTGGGCTGCGTCAAAAGGAGCATGACCAGCAGGTGTAAGGAGCTGATCCAGCCCCTCTACTCTGCTCTCGTGAGACCTCACTTGGAGTATTGTGTGCAATTCTGGTGTCCTCAACATGAAAAGGACATGGAACTGTTGGAACAAGTCCAGAGGAGGACCACAAGGATGATCAGGGAACTGGAGCACCTCTCATATGAAGATAGGCTGAGAAAGTTGGGGCTGTTCAGCCTGGAGAAGAGAAGGCTGCATGGAGACCTCATAGCAGCC